>JAMXBB010000012.1:33291442-33413186 GCA_024138015.1 Lumnitzera littorea
TAGTTTTCTAACTTATTGTATATAAATCGTATAACCTGTGGTTTTTAAAAGACTCTGATTGTAATCCTTACCCTTGGACGTGAAATGTTGTATAATTACTATTGTAGTACTAAACTACAGATTGTATAGAACAAGTATTTTGTTAAAGCTCTACCACAGGTTTGGATATTAACAGATGTCAGAACAGACGTTTCAAGCTGGTTGAGTTGTGCGCCTTGTGTAAACTGCGTCTACGATAGCAGCTGTGAGGTTAGCTTCTATCTTAGATTAGTTTACACGGCGGGACTGTTATGACTCTTCTTGTTCGGGGCGTGACACAAATGACATAACTAACCATTCATAAAGGCTATGCCTCATCTTGAAAGTAGTCTTCCATTCATCACCAAGTCTCATATAAATTTGGTGGTAGCCACTTTACAAATTAATCTTCGTGAATATTTGAGCACCATATAACTCATCTAACATTTCATCGAGCTTCAGTATTGGATATTTGTATTTGATAATAATTTAGTTGATTGCTCAACTATTAATGCACATACACTACAAAACATCCTTCTTTGGGATGAGTAAAGCTAGTACAACATAAGGACTCATGTTCTCCCTTACATATCTTCGCTATATGAACTCATCTACTTGCCTTTTCAACTCAGTAGCCTACTCAGGGTTCATTCTATAGACAAGTTGGATCGATAGGGCTGTACCTGGCTGTAAATCAATACAATGTTCTATGCCTTGAACTGGGGGTAGTCTCTTAAGAAACTCTTAAGGAAACAAGTTGGAAAACTCATCAATCAACCTTTGGATCTCATCAGGTACTTCTTTTAGATCTCTCATTTCCAACGGTCTCCTAATCAACAAAAACATAGGCTCATTAGTCTTCTCAATAGCTCAAAGCTCTCTTTGGCTCATCAATAAAGCTTTCTTCTTACTAGTTCAGGTGAGCTAGTTATGGGTCTCTTTCATCTGGGTTAGTGTCATAGGTTATAACACGATCTTCTTCCCATCCTTGAAAAAGGCATAGGTGTTCTTATATATGTTGTGAGTAACACATCGGTCGAATAACCAAGGTCTTCCAAGTAACAATATGAAGCTCCTATGGGGATAACATCAAATACCACTTTGTCCATATACACATTCCTAACGCTAAAAGGTATAGATACTTGCTCTATGACGTGCAAAGCAACCTTATCATGAAGCTAGTGTAGCTTGTATGATCGGGGGTACTTAGAGTTAGTAATCTTAACCTCTGCACAAAAGATTGTGCAACAACATTGGTACAACTTCCTCAATCCACAATGATGGTGTACAACTGTCCCTTGATGGTAAACTTTGTATGGAATAAATTCTCTCTCTAGTTGTCTTTGAAGCTCAACAAGGAGCTCAACACTCTTCTTAGTACTAGGGTCATCACTTCTCCTTGATTGACATGGACACAAGTCTCCTCCTCTTCCTTGGCTTCAACTTTTCCAGTATTTTTCTCCTCCTCTAGCTTACTCTAGTTAGTACTAACCACTTCATGTCCTTGAAGTACTATAGCATGTTGGTTTAGACACTCTATAGCCATGTGTCCAAAAACCAAGCATTTAAAGCACTTCACCTCGCTTGTTTTCCGTCCAGAGGTCCATCCCTACTCATATGTCCTCAGGTTGGTCATGTTTTTCCTCGGCTCAGCATGAACAGGCCGGTGTAGAACAAAGGTTCAGGAAAATGTAGGCTCAGGTCAGCTTGGAGCATTTCTTCTCTACTTTTCAACCCTCTATGCTACCTTAATGGCCTCTTCCAATGTATAGAAGCTTTGTACTTCTACAACGTTACGGATCTCATATTTAAGTCCAAAAATGAACCTTAACACTATGCAATCTTTAGGTTCATCACGTCGCTTGGATCATCAGCATCTGCAATTCCTTACATAGTCATCGACAAATCAACTTCCTTTGCAGAGTTCTTACAACATTGCAAACATGTCTAGTAAATAAGTCTCAAGCACAACTATTCCTCTCAGCAATCTCTTCATCTCTTCCTAAGTCCATACACCTCATGTTCCATCTCTTGCTTTGGCCACATTTAGATTCTTCCACCACATAATAACATATTTAGAAAATTCAAGTGCAGCAAGTTGCACTTTAATGGCATCAGTATATCTATGGCAGTCAAACACTTCCTCTTTTCACTTTAAATATTCATTTACATCTTTACTTTTACGAAAGGGTGGGATTTGAACCTTAACATTGTCAAGTCCTTACGGAGCTCTACGTCCTCATTGTCATGCTCAATAGTACTCAGCCTCTTCTTCTTCCTCTCCATATTCTTCTGCATCTACTTCCTTATTATTAGATGATTTTAGGGTTAGAGTTTGTACCTGCAATGATAAAAGAAATAAGAGGTACTGGGGCTAGTCTAATGTAGCCACTCCGATGCCTAAGTCAACAAGTATTTTAGAGAGAAATAAAGTGATTGAATAATGAGTTAAGGTTAAGAGAGTTCTTATAATGCTTTCTCTTTGTATTTATAAGCGAATGTTGGGCGTTTGAAATAGCAATTGATCATTACTAGTGGGATACATGGAGATCTTGTAATCAAATGCATGCTTGAAATATAGGAATAATGGGTGGTTATGTAATGAGATCATGCTAGGTTATAACCATTCACACCACTTTCCTAAGTTTAAACCAAACGTGTTAACAAACTAGGCTCTAAGGCCCACCAAGTAGGTTGAGCTTTAGTTGACATTAGCTAAAAATCAAGTCACTCAGCCTCTTGTCGATTGAGTAGACAAATAATATTACAAGGTAAAAATTGACCATCAACATTTGTCCTCCAACTCCTATGATCGAGAACTCAACTAAAGGAGTAAATAAAGTTCAATGTTTAGCTCATGTGGTGGGAATGTAAAGATCAACATGAGTTTTTTAAATATTGAGTGATGTGGGAAGTTTTGATTTTCATTTTGAAACACGACAGATCGTATCCCAAGCAAAAGGTCATAACCTTATAATTTTCCTGCCTATTTACTCTTTTGTGGTAGGATAAGCGATAGCTATCATCCTAACCATTATTACATTACAGGAGATAATAACTGTCACTGACACAATAATCGTTAAATCTCTGGCTCATAATACATGTCATTAAGCCACACTCAACCGTCTAATCAGTACATTATTCCCATCAGAAGTATGTTTGGGTTACGAGGGGAAATCATTCATATATAAACGATTTTTTCTATTGTTAGAAGATTTTTTCACTCTGTTCTTATTCATATTCACAAGTTCTTGTTTACTTTCAACATCTCATCTTCATCTTCCAAATTTCCATAAGTTCATGATTTTGTTATATAGCTCTAATCAGGTACGGTTCAAATCATCATTCATCAACTTATACTTTTAGATTCTAAGGCATCTGAGACTAAAGTTACTTCTTCCCCTCAAACAAGGAACGATTTGACGTGTTCTTCAAGTAACTCTACAAATAGCATAATGGAGTGATGGAAAATACTTACTCACATCAATGCTCTTCCAACAAACAATTATCCAGATGATAAGGAAGGAAGGTCTGTCGCTAGGTACTTTTATAACAATGTAGTTTATTTCACTAATTCTCCAAACGGAGTGATGAGTGGTGCCATTAAAACAATAGTCTCAAAGTATAACAAATACTAGCAAGATCTTCCTAAGGTATGGAATTTGCATAAGCCAAGGGAAGAGGAGAGGGTATGTTTTCCAAGGAAGCGTAAGTTTCATATATACTTGAAATATCTTGATTTTAGACTACACTTCCCATGTTCGGCTTTCATCAAACAGTTCTTTAGTTATTTTTGGGTTGCGTCGAGTATGTTTTAACCAAACACTCATCGAATTCTCATAGCGTTCGAGATAATCTGCAAGGAGGTTGAGGTTAGGGCTACGCCTTAGTTGTTTAGGTATTTCTTCATGATAAGAAAGTAACTCGATGGTTGGTATTTTGCAACTACTTGGCATGGTTTTTAATTTATAGATGGGTTGGAGTCCAAAATCTGTAATTAGCATGACAAGTTTGTTTCTATTATGTCAAATGAAGATTTAGATTTTTGAACCCAATGGACCAAGCTTATTCATACTAAAGATATCGAGCTAATGCCAAATGATGCCGTTACCGCTAAAAAGATACAAGAAAGAAGGAAGAAAAAATTGTTCTTCTAAGATGCCAAGAGGATTATACAACATTACAAGAATGGGGATCCAATCTTTTTTAAGAAAGAAGGTAGGCACTAAAACAATTGCCATACCAAATAGAGCTATAAGAGGAAAGCTATGCTCATGACTTTAGGGGGAGAATAGTCGCCTTTAAGCTTCACTTAGCATGAATCTCATAAGTTATTAATTTTCCTCTTCCATTTTTAATATTTCTACTGTTTATTGCAATTATGGGTGCAAAAGATGTTAACCCCACCAAGCTACTAGATCAAGTATAGGCTAAAAAATTGAAGCTTGATAAACATACAGGCACTAAAGCAGCTATTACTCGACTAATTGCACTGAAAAAGATCATAGAAGAAAAAGTTATGAAACAGGCTACTGTTGCAAAAAAGTTTGCTCCTCTTACCGAAAAACGTCAAGGCACTTCTTCAAGAGGAAATGCTAGGACAGTTACGCCAAGCTATCGATGACAATAGCGATACTGAGGTTATTCCTTATAGGACGGCTAAAGGCCCATTAAGCTAGATAAACAATGAGCGAGTCCCTTGAAAAGGAGTGGGAAAGAGCTTATTGGTTAGCCTCCACCCAAGAAATCCAAAACTTTGGATGAAAGGATGAAGAAAGCTATGAGGAATAAGGCTCTCAACATCAATAGTGTTAAGTTCATCCCTAAAGGTGAGGTAGGCAAGTACTTCATTCTGTGTTAGAGTTAGAACATCCTGTACACTAACTTGGCCTTTGGTGATAGGAAAAAGACGTCAACAAGGTGAGCGGTTGTAACAAAGGACACATTGCTGCTAAGTTATATAATATGAGTACCAATCATTTGTTTTACTTACAATACATGTTCTATTGTTAACATAATCTTGTTTGTATGGAAAGTAACAGCCATGTTCTGATGGCTTTGGATGAAGCCGACAAGGAGATGAAGAAGGTAATATTTCCATATTGTTGCTCTATTAAGAATCAAATGACTTATTTTGTGTTTTTCAACTTATTATAGAAGGTTAAGGAGGCATATAACTCCTCAAAAGCTTAGATAGTTGTAGTTGAGAATGTAAGGATTAAAGTTGAGATAGAGGCAAAAAAACTTCAAGATAAGCTATCAAGTAAGAAGTTGTCATATTCTTTGGTGGCCGATGAAGTCTCAAGCCTCAAGGCTAAGAGTAAGGAGCTGTATGAGGAGATTGAGGACTTGAAGGAAGAGCTTCGCAAGAAACGAAAGGAGTGCTAGGGGTTAGGCGGAACAATTAGCTCAATGAGTGATGAGAAGGATAGGCTGAGGATGAAAATGAAAGAGTTAGAGATAAACAACTCTAAACTGCAATCTCGTATTGCTGAATTAAAGGAGGCAGCGAAAAAGAAGCCCTCAGTTGAGGGGGTATTAGAAATCGTGACTCCTATTCAGTAATATGAGAAACTACTTAGGAAGAATCTTTTATGAGGTGTTCAATAGGCAAGAGAGGAGATTTTGAAAGTTCACTCTGACTACGACCTTTCATATCTAGATTTTGCCGACATTGATGACAATGATGTTAGCAGAGGAGATGAAGAAGTAAGTAAAGAGGCAGAGACTGAAGTTCATGGTTAGGGTGATAATGATTAAGCCAATATTGAAGCTTTAGTCGGTGATGAAGAACAATCATCTAAGGAGACTCCCTATGTTTACAAGGAAACATCCACCTACTCCAAAACCCTTAGTGCCAAAAAAGAAACAAGCTCCCAAAGGGTCCTATCCCCATTCGATCAATTGGCTCAATCGAAGAAAAAGTGATCTGTGGAAATGGTCTAAGTATGTCTAATTCCCATTAGGCAAAAGGCTACGAACTGGTGAGGTTGTATAGTTCAGTAGAAGGCACATAGCTTGCCACTTAGTGTTTTTGGCATTGTAGACATTGCTAAGCAAAGAATCTTGCACCTTCCTTCATAATTAGTTAACAATAGCCAAGTCACAATACTAAAAAATGTAGACACTTCATTTTTGCCACCCTTAAGATTCTTTTTTTTTTTTTATCGGGCTAGGTTTAAAAATAATAATAATAAAATAAAAAATGATAATAATAAAAGTATCAAGTCGAGTCATTTAGGGTTTGATTGGATAATGGTTGAAGATGTATATTCAATTTAATAAATTCCGAGTTTGAAATAGTTGAGCTTCATTTAGAAATAGGTTTAATCTAATCCAATATAAAGCGGATTTTTATTTAATTTATTTTAGGCTAAAATAGACTTAAAATTTATTAAATGGGTTAACATGTATATTGAGCTAAATTAAAATAAATTGAATCAAGCCTAAGCTAGAAAGCCCAAATCAATAAAGGGTTTCTAGAGACTTGATTAAATCTTAAATGAATCTAATCAATCTAAATTGATTATTATCATATCTTATCAATATTAGATTTATTAAGATCGAATCTTTGTAACAAAAAGATCCAAAAATTTCAAGTTTGTGATCTATAAATAGTGGACATTAGGCTGTAAAAAAGATACATTTTCACAATTTCCAAACTACACACATCTCCTACACATTTTCAAAGTTCACATTTCCATAATACAAATCACATGCATAGATTACTACACTTTACGTTCACGTTTTGACACAAGACTCAGATACAAAAGCATCCTCACATCGAACATACAACACAGCCTGCACACACTTACTACTCACATTCACTTACATCAGCCATCTATTGTCTAACAGCCTTCATACACTCCATTCACCACATAAGCAGACTGTAATAGCTAGCACACATGCACATGATTCCACTCAGTTCTACACATGCACATAGTCTAAATAGCAAACTCAATTTCACTCTACTACACACCAACATCAAATCATATGCCATGTGTAAGCTAATTTGACCCGTGTCCCCTCGTCCAATAGATGTGTTTTGTCTTTTTTGTTTATTTTATTTTCTTTTGGTTTACCTTTTCTTAGTTCTTTTATTAAACTATTAATGGTCCATACTTTTTTTTATTTTTCCTTTTTCTTATAGGTCCTTATATTAATTCTCAAAAATAATATTTTATACATAATTTGCATATTCATAAAAAATCACTTTTTTAGCATATTGTATTTTTTACAAAAATTACATTTTTAGAAAATTGCATCTTTAGAGTTATCATATTTTTAGAAAAATCACATATTTTAGAGAAATTGCATTTTTTAGAATGTTTACATCTTTTTAGAAAAATTGCATCTTTAGGGTATAATGGCAATTTTTTTTTTCTCAAGATTCATATCTAGATTGCATGTCTTAGAGTATTTGGAAAAGATTGCATATTTTAGTTAGATTTTTTATTTTTTTTTTACAAATTAGCCATTTAGGGATTTTTCTAGAAAACAAAAATCATTTTTTCACTTATTTATTTTTTCATAAAATAAAAACTTTTAATAGGTATCTTTTCCATTGTTTAAGTTTCTTCTCCATGATTTAGACATCTTTTATATGGTTTAGGTTTCTTTTTTATGGTTTAGACATCTTCTCTATGATTAGGTATATTGTCAATAGTAATTACATTTTTTTTCATAAAATAGCATGTTTTCCATGATAATTGCATATTAGCATATTTTCATAAAACTTACATATTTTATTTTTTTTCCTCATTTAGGCACTTTAGGATTTTTCTAAGAGGTTTTGTCACATAGTCAATTTTTCCTAAAATAAAAATACGAACTTGGAGTCTTTCTAAAGATGAAGTTTTTAGTTTTTTTTTTTTTTAATTTGGAATAAAAATTAGGTTTCTTTACAATTTTTTTAATAAAAATAAATTAGTTAAAAAATGTAAACCTAACTCAATTTTTAAATAAAAAAGAATTAAACTATTAAATATTTTCTAAAAGAACATAACTATACTAGTTTGATCTTAACAAGAGGTACGTAGGTACCTTTGAGACAACTATATAAAAAAATTTTCTTTTTTAGAAAATTCGGAATAAAAAATATTAAAAATTCATCTTGATTACGCTTTTATATATTTGTATATATCTTAGTACTTTTAGAAAAATTATAAAAAATAAAACCCATTAGTTTTTTTTATCTTTGCATGATAACTTAATCTTAATAGGTTAACCCATGATCTTGGATTTTTTGGTTTAATCTTCTAAAAAAATAATTTTTTAGAATATTTCTTGACTAATGGCTAAATTAGAGTTTTCTTACCTGAAAACTCTAATTTCACTTTTTACTAATTTAACTGGTTAATGTCTTCAATTTTTTAAAAGAAAAATGTTTTTCCTTAATTAAATACCGAGTAATTTATATTAAGCAGGTTAGGTTTGATATAAATTAAATTAAGGAAAACCGAAATAGGACTTGACAAGACATACAGGGTTTGACCCTTCACATGGTTGCTATAAATACCGTTATGTAACTTAGACAATATTCTTTGTATGCCTTCAGAGGAAGGTAACGAAGATAAGGTTGAGAAATGATGCGTTTGTATAATCGATCGTTTATTAGTGTGTAGTTTGCAACTTGATATATCAATCTTCGAGCCTCTTTCCTATGATCAAGAAGAACACCTTCCTTTAAATAGTCTATAGTACATCTAAGACTTCCCCTTTGGTAGAGAACCAATTTGCAACTCTACCCAATAGTTTGTAAGCTCTTATTAGGAAGACATTCAATGAAGAGCTTGTTATTCAAATTGGTGAGTGCCATACTGGCTAATTTTGACAACTTGCCGGTAGTAATGTTCCTACTTCTTGGTATTTTCTCAATTGAAAAGGACTAAAACTCTTCCATGAGTGTTTGTACTATTAGCAAGTACTTACTCATCACTTATTCTTTTGTCGCATAACTCTCTTTAACTTGATTCACCATATGTTGTGAGTCAGAAAAAACTTCAACTTTCTCGTCACCAACTTCTTTCGCCAACTTTAATCAACTATTAGAGCTTCATTTTGGCTTTGTTGTTGCTGGTTGAAAACAAAAATTTCAAAGCGTAGTTAACTTTCACATTATGGGGGCCTTAAAGAATGAGATATGCACCACATCCTTCTTTAGTAGAGGAGCCATCAACATATAGATTCCATATCAGCTTCTCTACCATCTCTATGCTGTCCTCTTTACTAGTGAACTCAACCACAAAATCCGCTAATACTTAAGCTTTCAATGCCATTCTAGGTTTATGCTATATACCATTGGTACTCAACTCTTGAGCATACCTCATCATTCTCCCTAAAGAATTTAGTCGTTGTAAAGCTTGCGACAAAGGCTGATCAATAAGGACAACAATTTGATGTGCTTCAAAGTATGGCTTTAACTTTCTTGCCAAGAGAACCATTACTAATACAAATTTCTCAATTTTTGTATATCGATGTTCTAGACCTTGCAGCACATGGTTCACGTAGTAAATGGACTGATGCTCTTTGCCTCAATACGAACCAAGATAGAGGGAAGTGGTCAATTACTAACTAACAGACATAAATATAAATTTTCTTCCAAATACAGTGTCAAAAGTATTAGTGGTGATGTAAGAAACTCCTTTAGCACACTGAACGCTCTTTCATACTCGTCCATTTACCTAAAATCTTTTAGATTCTTTAAAAATTTAAAGAATTCTACACATCTATCGGTACTTCAGGACATAAATTTGTTTAGTACGGCTATCCACCCAGTCAACTCCTAAACTTCCTTTACAATGCAAGGCGGCTTCATATTCTGAATTGCATCAATCTTCCTTAGGTTTCCTTCAATGCTACGTTAGGTGACCATATACCCTAAAAATTTTCCTAAAGTAGCTCTAAAAACACACTTTTGTAGATTTAGCTTCATGTTGTATCTCCTTAGAGTGCTGAATGTGTCCTTAAAGTCGATAAGGTGTCAACTTTCTATCGTGCTCTTCACTATCATATCGTCGACATATACTTTGACATGATTGTGAATATAAGGCTTAACATCTTGGTGACAAGTCATTGATAGGTCACACCAGCGTTTTTTATCCAAAATGGCATCACCGTGTAACAATACATCCCAATGTTAGTGATGAATGACATGTGAACTTCATCTTCTTCATTTATTTTGATTTGATTGTAGTCAAAAAATACATCCATAAAAGATAGCAAGGCATGTTCGGTAGTTGAGTCAACCATTTAATCTATTCTCAACAAGGAGAAGCAATCTTTGGGATAGGCCTTATTCAAATCCATAGAGTCTATGCACATATGCCATTAGACTTCTTGACTAGCACACAGTTAGCTAGCCAAGTCGGATAAGGCTCTTTCCTAATAAACCTTACTTTGAGCAACTTTTGGACTTCTTCTTCTATGGATGCCTACCATTCAGGAGTGAAATGCCTCTTCCTTTGTTGAATAACCTTCACAGTAGGATCGATTTGAAGCTTGTGTGTTATAATGTCTGTAGGGGATACCCAGCATATCCGAAGGAGACCATGCAAAAACATCGGCGTTATCTTGTAAAAAGTTGATCAAACTTTGGTAGATGTCTGCCAGCAATGATTTCCCTATCTTGGCCATCTTCCTTAGACCATTTCCTAGTAGAATATCTTTTGTTTCTCCTTTGGCATTTTCTGTGTTGAGTGACTTTTGTTCTAGATAAGTTTCTACTCGAAAATTTTCTTCTTGGTGTAGTGCCCTTATATACAAGGATCTTGTTAACTGTTGGTCCCCTTTACATACATTAACTCTAGTAAGAATGGGAAATTTGGCCTTGAGATGCATACTGGAAGGGACCATGCCAAATAAATACTGACATGAATGACCCATGATCATATTATATGGGGACCAACACTTAACAACAAGGAAATTTACCTTATCTTCTACAATATGTTCGTCATCTCCAATCTAGATAAGGAGAGAGATTACTTTAGTGACTTGAACAAATTGATTACTGAAAGCATATAAATTGTAATCATAAAATCTCAATTGCACTTTGATTTTAGGCCTCATTTGATCAAAAGCATGTCGAAAAATTATATCTATCGAACTTCCGATATCAATAAGAATTTTTTTTTACCTCAAAGTTGGTAATTCTTGCACTAATTATGAGTATGTCATTGTGGGGACTTTGAACAACCTCAAAATCCTTTTCTATGAAAGAAATTGAATTGTCAACTTTGACCTTCTTGCCCTGTACATTACAAACAAAATGTATGGCATTAGTTGAACTCGAAGAGCTAAATCGGCTTAAGGTAGAGGGTCCACCAACAATAGTATTTATTATACCATTTGGTGCCCTGCTATTACTTCCATTTCTTATATCTTTTCTAGATTGTGAAGGCCGTATGGTATTCTCTTACTCATCACATCTCATTTGAGTTGGCACTTAATGTTTTTGGTATCGTATGTAAGAAACTTATTCAGATACTCTTGTTAGATTGCATCCTCAATCGCATTTTTGAGTTAGATACACTCATCTATACTATGGCCTTTATTAGGATGAAAATCACAATATTTATTAAAATTTCATCTTGAAGGATTTCCTCTCATCCTTTATGGCTATTGCAACATGCTTCTTGAACTACGCACTTCCATTAGTATGTCCGCAATTGCATGATTCAATGGCGTATGAATAGAATATGTTGGGATGCGTGGCTTCTTTTTCTTAGCATTATATCCTTTAGACACTAGTCATCATTTGATCCAATTCGATCTTTGGTGCTCTTCTTCTTGTCACCTTTTCAGTCTGCTTTGCTTTTATCGGCCTCTCGGTAAGCTTAATGTTATCTTCTTAGTGGATGTATGATGTGGCCTTAGCCTTAAACTAAGCAAAAGTTTTCGACTTATTTTTGGCCAAAGACTTGAAGAAGTCTCTATGGGGTTTAACATCGTCAATGACTACGTTAAGGATGACGCTCATGTCTAGCTCTAAGATTTGGATCATCTCGTCCATAAACTTGGCTAAATAGTCCCTGATAGACTCACCCAATTTTTGCTTAATAGTCTTAAGTATATAAGAATCCTTAACTAGAAGTTTTTTTACAATGAAGTGTTGCAAGAATACTTTAGCCAAATCTTCAAAACATGAAATCGTATTTAGCTTCAAATGTTTGAACCATGTACTAGCCGTGTTCCTTAATGTTGAGGGAAAAGCTTGACAAGCCATAGCATCACTTAAGCCATGCAACTTAGCCAAAGTGCGATAATACTCAAGATGATCTTTAGGGTCTCTTATTCCATGATAAGTCTCAAACTGTAACAGCTTGATATGTTGTAGTATTACTTCACCCAATTTTTCAAGTATGAAAGGACTCTCCTTCATTTAGAATTGTTTACTCGTCATAGCAAAGGTGCTAATATGCGAGAGTCCCGCATGGTGCACCTATTGTGGTTGTTTTCCTTTGTTACTTTTCTTTAGAGCAGGGGTAAAAGGTCCAAGTGTAACTTCAACCTACTTTCTTAGAAATTTAAGAGAATAGATCGAATCATCACTATTCTTGACATTGTTATTACTATGCTCTTGGTATTGACTTAGGTAGACATTTCTATGAAGAAGGTCAAGGATCTTGCTATGTTTTTTGCTAAGTTCTTGGTTCTCTTTAGCTAAGTTGAGGCAAAGTTGCTCTAACTTAACTAAGCGCTATTTGTTAATATGCCTACTTCTCCCTGCTTAGTGATGGGGTGAAGAGCTAGCATCTACACTTTTTCATCAATCAAGTTTTTGCCATATAGGTGTGAAATGAAAAACAGATAGTGCCAAATGTTGTCAGATGATATTGGAGTTAGAGTTTGTACCTTTAAAGATAAAACAACTAAGAGGTACCGGAGCTAATCTAGTATAGCTACTTTAAGGCCTAAGTTAGTAAGTGTTTTAAAGGGAAATAAAGTGAATAAATATTCTGTTAAGGGTCTTAAAAGAGTTCTTACAATGCTTTCTCTTTGTATTTATAGGTGAATGTTGGGTGTCTAAAATAGCAGTTATTCATTGGTAATGGGACATTTGGAGATCTTGTAATCAAACACATGCTTGAAATATAAGAATAGTTGGTGGTTATGTAATGAGATCGTACCAAGTCATAACCATTCATGCCACTTTCCTAAGTTCAAACCAGACGCGTTAACAAACTAGGCTCTAAGGCCCACCAAGTGGGTTGAGCTTTAGTTGACATCAACCAAAAATTGAGTCACTCAACCTCTCATTGGCCAAGTAAATGAATAATATTATAAGGTGAAAACCTACCATCAACATTCCTCATCATCTTCCTCAATCTCTTCTAAGTCTAATCATCGCCCAGTAACTCGATTTGCAATGCCTCCAAATTGATGGGGTCGAACTAAGCGATTGGCTCGACCACCTTATGATGCATCACCAAAGTCAGACACATGGAGAAGCACCATAATGAAACAAACCAAAAAGAAACAAAAGAAAAAGTTACCAAAAGCCCGGGTAGCTAACAAATGGATATAACACACCACTCGACCCTACTTGACTTACAATTCACCGAATATGACACATCGACCTAAACTGAAAGGTCACTCGCCACTACTCTTTGCTAAAGGGAATAGATAAGAGTTGAATGATAATGAGAACAATAAGGTTGTTCAATGTGAATAATTCTGTATTGATTAGTTGATTGTCTATGTACAAGAAAGTAGGGTTTTATATACCTATCCACTAAGATTACTTTATATGTATAAAAAGATAAAGAGGTATTCTATAATTAGGTTACATGAAACATACTAAAAAGGATAAAAGAAACAAGGAATATTCAGTGTAAAAAGGTAAAGAATCTTTTTGGAAAGATTATGTTAGAAGACACGTGTCACGTGGTGGATGAGAGTTAAGACTATAATACAAAGTGGGCGAAACAAAAAGTGCTGGTAGTTAAGGGTTGACTTGACTTGGACCAAGTCAATGACCAATTAGTTCTTTTGAAGAGAAATTAGCTCGATTCGAGGTCAGATGCCTATGGTCGAATTGGGTGCTCACCTTGGCTATTCTTAAGCTGTCTTTTAGGATAAAGCATCGTTGCTAAACAAAGGCAGATCTAACACAAGTAAGGATCATAGTCAGGTCAGCAGGAGACCAACTAGGGATAGGAATCCCCATATCAACTATAGCCTAGAGATAGTATCCTCTAAGCGAGTCCTTGGAGTTCTCTAGCTCGGCTACGCATAATCGGTCTAGAGGTTTGATTCTTATCATTTGCCTGGGGGTTAGAAAGATTTGTCCTCAAATCTAGAGTGGTCTTTGCTCTTTCTTCTAGGGCACTCGTAGGGTCCTTTTCTATTGGTTAATGAGGAATTAGGTTAGATACATTGAAGGTGGAGGAAACACTATAGTCATCAAGTAACTCAATCTAGTAAGCATTGTGGTTGATCTTCTTCAGAACCTTGAGTGGGCCATCTACTTAAGGAGATAGTTTGCTCTATCTTAAGTGTAGGAATCATTCTTGGTTAAGGTGAATTCATATTAAGTCTCTAGGCTAGAAAGAAATAGTTCGGTAGCCTTAGCTACCAATCTCTTATTGTCTCTGATTGAACTTGGCGATCTTCCTGATTACAGACTCAGTAACTCATGCAATTCTCGAGTTTGGTTAACTCCAGATTGACTTTTTTTAATAACTGCTGGGGCACCAATCATATCCAAGGGAATAGCGGGGTTAAGGCCATAGACAACCTTGAATGGGGTCTTCCCAATAGTGCTATGGACAATTCGGTTGTATGTGAACTTTATAACTGGTAGGCACAGATCCTAATCCCTGAAGTTCTTCACTACGACAGCTCTAAGTAGATTGCCTAGCGTCTTGTTCACTACTTTAGTCTAGCCATCAATTTAAGGGTAGCTACTAAAGTTGAATACGAGTTTAATTCCAAGTCATCTCCAAAGAGTCCTCCAAAAATAGCTAAAAAATTTTGTGTCTTGACTTAAGACAATAGTCTTTGGTACCCCTTATAGTCGAATTACCTCCTATAAAAACAAATCAACAATACATAAAGCATCGTTAGTTTAACGGCATGGGATGAAGTGTGCCACTTTGCTAAAGCAATGTACAACAACAAATATAGAATCTTTTCCTCTAGGTGTTTGAGGTAACCCTAGGACAAAGTCCATACTAAGGTTGACATCGACAAGGGCATGTACACTTCATGGGGTTCTCTCTTTCCCTTAGCTCGCTTACACACCTCACAACATCTAACTACCTTATGGACATCCTTAGCCAAACAAGGCTAATAAAAGTTTTCCTTCAATAGATCAGTTGTCTTGGTGTCCCCGAAATGATTAGATAATCCTCTGCTATGAGCGTCCTTAATCAATAGCTCACGTATGGAGTAGTTTGGAATACATAGCCTACAGTCCTTGAATAGATAGCCGTTCTTAAGATAATATCCTTCAACAACTACCCTTCTTGGCATTGTTCAACAACAGGACTAAAGTGAGGGTCAATAGCATATTACTCAGTGATGAGTGAGATTCCTAATAATTTTGTTTGCAAGGTGGTCAGTAAAGTTTGCTATCATAATAAAGCGTCAGTAACCACATTTGCGTTTCCCTTCCTATACCGAATGACATACAAGAACCCATCCTTAAATTCTAACCACTTGGCTTATCACTTTAAGAGTTTGTTTTGACTCTCAAGATGCTTCAATGATTCATGGCCAGTGTAAATAACAAACTCTTGTGGTAGTAGACAGTGTTTTCAAACAATGAGGGCTTAAAAAAGGGAGTACAACTCCTTCTCTTACACAGAATAGTTTAGGGTAGGACTACTAAGTTTCTTTCTATAGTAGGTAACGGGTTGTTACTCCTGCATCAGGACAACACTGATTCCAACTCCCGATGCATCACATTTTAATTCAAAAGGCTTGTCAAAATCTAGCAGTAACAGGAAAGGTGCCAAGGTGAGTTTTTTCTTAATCTCTTTAAAGCTCTATCCAGCTTGGTCGTTCTACCTAAATCTTTCACTCTTCTTTATCAATTCAATCAATGGGGTAACTGTTGTACTAAAGTCCTTAATAAATCACCTATAGAAAGAAGTTAGGCCATGAAAACTTTGGACCTCAGTGATATTCTTTGGCATCGGCCATTCTAAAACAACTTAGATATTTTCCTCATCTGCTCAAATCCCTTCCCTTGACACTACAAACCTTAGGAAAACCACCTCATTCTGGCACAACGTACCCTTCTTCACATTCCCATACAACTTCTTAGTTTGCAAAATGTCAAATACATCATGGAGATGTTGAACATGGCTATCCAAGTCAGTACTATATACTAGTATGTCATCAAAATACATGACCACACACCTTCCAATCAACGGACGCATCACATGGTTCATTAACCTCATGAATTTGCTTGATGCATTAGTAAGTCTGAACGGTGTAACCAATCATTTGTATAGTTCGTACTTAATCTTGAAGGCAGTCTTCCACTTATCTCCTAGTCTCATACGAATCTGGTGGTAGTTACTCCGTAGATCAATTTTTGAAAATATCTTAACACCATCAAGCTCATCTAACATATCATCGAGCCTTGGTATTAGGTATCTGTACTTGACAGTAGCTTGATTGATTGCTCAGCTATCGATGCACATGTGCCATGAGCCATCTTTCTTCGGAATTAGCAGAGCTAATACCACATAAGGGCTTATGCTCTCCCTCACATATCTTCGCTCTATGAGCTTGTTCACTTGTTTCTTCAGCTCGGTAGCCTGCTTAGGGTTCATCTTATATGCAAGTCGATTCGATAAGGCAACACTTAGCTATAGATCAATACAATGCTCTATGCCTCAAACTAGAGGTAGTCCTCTAGGCAATTCTTCCAAAAATAGTTCAAAAAACTCATTTAGCAAGATTCAAATCTCTTCTAGAACATTTTGCTATTCCCTCATCTCCAACAATCTCCTAATTAATAGGAACATAGGTTCATTAGTCTTCTTAACAAATTGAAGCTTTGTTCGACTCATCACCAAGGCCTTCTTCTTACTAGCTTGAGTGAGTTAGTTATGGGTCTCATTTACTTAGGATAGGGTTATGGGATGCAATACAATCTTCCTTCTATCCTTAACAAAGGGATAAGTGTTCTTATACCCGTCGTGAGTAATACGTTGGTTGAATAACCAAAGTCGTCTAAGCAATAGATGTGAAGCTCCTATAGGGATGACATCGTAAACTACTTCATCCTTATACACATTCCCAATACTGAATGGTATGGTCACTTGTACACAAAGCACCCTTATCACAAAGCCAGTGCAGTTTGTAAGGTCAAGAGTGCTTTGAGGTTGGCAATCCCAACCTCTGCACAAAGGATTGTGCAACAATATTAGTACAACTTCCCCCATCCATAATGATAGTGCACAATTGGCCTTTGACAGTACACTTGGTATGGAATAGACTTTCCCTCTAATCCTCCTTAGAGTTCGACAAGGAACTCAATACTCATCTTAAGACTAGGGTCATCACTTCTCCCTGCTCGGCATAGACACATGTCTCCTTTTCTTCTTTAGCTTCGGGTTTTCCAACATCCTCTTCCTTCTTAGGTTTGCTCTCGTTAATGCTGTCCACTATATCTCATTGAAGCACCATGACACATCGGTTCGAACACTCAACAGCCATGCGTCGGAAACCTAAGCATTTAAAGCACTTTACCTTACTAGTCTTTTGTCCAAAGGTCTACCCTTTCTCATATATCCTCGGGGTCAGCTTAACCTTGACTCAACCTAACTTGCTTGGCTCGACTAACTTGCTAGGCCCTACTAGCTTACTCGACTTTCATCATATTGGTCATTCCTATCTTTGGCCCTGTATGGTCTCCTTGGCTCTACTTAAATAGGTCAACATAGAAATAGGGGATAGGAGAATGTTTGCCTAGGTCGGCTTGAAGCACTTCTCTATTTTTCGACCCTCTATACTATCTTTAACGCCTCTTACAAGGTGTAAAACTTTGTACTTCCACAATGTTGTGAATCTCATACTTGAGCCTAGAAATGAATCTCAATACTATGCAAGCCTTTAGTTCTTCTACATCGGCTTGGATCACAAGCACCTGGAACTCTCTTATGTAGTCATCAATAGATTAGTTTCCTTAGCGAAGCTCTTGCAACTTTGCAAACGTATCTTATAGGTAAGTCTCAAGCACAAATCTTCCTCTTAAAAACCTTTTCATCTCCTCCTAGGTTCTAACACCCTGTCTTCTATTCCTTATTTTGACAGCGTTCGGATTTTTCCACCACATTGTGGCACACTTAGTAAATTCCAGTGCAACAAGTTGGACTTTGACAGCATCTATATACCTATAATAGTCAAACACCTTCTCAACCTTCTCTTCCTACTCCAAGTATTCATCGGCATCTCCACTTCCACTGAAGGGCGGGATTTTGAACCTTGACATTATCCAGCCGTTAAGGAGCTTAGCTTCTTCATTCCTATGCTTAGTAATAGTCAACTTCTTCTTCTTCCTCCCTAAACTCTTTAACATCCAACTACTCATCATCTTTCTCAATCTCCTCTAACTCTAGTCTTCATTTAGTAACTCCTCCAGCTCGAGGGGGTCAAGTTAGGTGATAAGCTCAACCAGCTTAGCCATAACCCTTCTCTTGAATATTTTCAAGTAGATTTTGTAGCAGCATACCCTAAGGTTGTTACCTATTAACTTGCATCGCTATGACTAGAAACTTACAAGGTTTATGAGTCTATCAAGTTTGTTGTCAATGGACCCTAGGGCATTACTACCATTATGACCATGACTAAGTTGAGCACCACTACTTTAGTCACCAATAATACCCTAAACACTTGACTCTGACATTGTACAATAGTTCTTGAATAGATTAACAATTCACTAACAACTTTAGTACGCAATAGTCACTTAAACAAAATAGAAACAAACTTGCTCTATTTTTGCAATGAGAAACAAAGTAAAAATAGAGTAACAGTGAAACTATACTTATTATCACACAAACACACTGCAGTAGCTATGGAAGGAACATAGTAGCCATTAATAGTAAAGTAAACCAAAACATCACTGCAACTTCACACACTTCCTCTCGGAGCCGTGCTTTGATACTAGCAAAGCTGATGCATCTCTAGGGTTGGTCATAAGGAGAAGCACCACAACAAAATAAGTTGAAAAGAAACAAAAGAAAAATCTAGCAAAATCCTAAGCAACTATCGAATGGATATGATGTACTACTCGACCCTACTCAGCCTACAACTCACCGGATATGACACACTAATCCGAATTGAAGAGTCACTGGCCACTACTTCCTACTAAAAGAAATAGATAAGAGTTGAATGATAATGAGAATAATAAGGTTGCTTAAAGTGAATAATTCTGTATTGATTAGTTAATTATTTGCATATAAGAAAGTAGGAGTTTATATACCTATCCACTTGGGTTACTTTACATATACAAAAAGACAAAAGGGTATTAAACAATTAGGTTACATAAAATATACTAAAAAAAGTAAAAGAGACGAAGAACATTTAGTGCAAAAAAGTGAACAATCCTTCTAGAAAGATTGTGCCAAAAGACGTGTTACATAGTAGATGGGAGTTATGACTATGATACAAAGTAGGCAAAAAAAAAACAAAAAAAACAAAAAAAGTACTAGCAATTAAGGGGCGACCTGATTTAGACTAAGCTAAGGACCAATTAGTTCTTTTGAAGAGAAATCAGCTTGATTCAAGGTCAAATGCTTGTAGTCGGATCGAGAGCTCACCTTAACTATTCTTGGGCTGTCTTCTAGGATAAAGCATTACTATTGAACATGGACAAATCTGACACAAGTAATGATCTGATAGTTAGGTTAGCAGGAGACCAGCTCGAGATAAGAATCCCCGTTTCGACTATGGCCTGAAGCTAGTATCCTTCGACCAAGTCCTTAAAGTCCTCTAACTCAGCTATGCATAATCGGTCTAGGGGTTTAATTCCTATCACAAAGAACACTAGCTTAAAACTCCATTCAAGACGAAGATTCCTATTCTGATCTCCCTCTTTTACACTACTGTAGACTTAAGTATTAAGCTCTTAAAAGTTCCAGTATAGTGTTTGATCTACCAAGCATATAGACCGACCTACTAAGCAATCATATTTATTGCTAAGCCCGTGCCATGATTTAGATAGCTTCCAAGTTGACTTGCATCAAACCTCTATACAAACTAAGTTGTTGGAATACCCAACCAAGAGAGGATTAGAGTGTTCCTCAAAGCTCGAGCCCTGACCTGAACCTAACTAGGTCAACTCTGACTAATGACCCTTTTCTGGACTTATCCGAATAGGACCCCATAACTGTCAACTAACCTCAACAATCATTTCAACTTAACTAACCTTACAACCAGACTCCAATCAATTCTTAACATGTATCTTTTGGCACATTAGTCTAGAATGATTCTTTACTTTTCTGTACAAAATATTCTTTATCTCCTTTACCCTTTTTAGTATATTTCATGTATTCTAATTGTAAATTACCCTTTCTATATTCTTGTAACCTGAGTGGGCTAGTATATAAACCTCATTTGTTTGTATGCAGACAACGCATTACATTATTAGATTATTACAAGTTTCATTTGTAAGCAACCCTAATATTCTCATTTCTTCTTTTAACTCTTATCTATTTCCTTTAGTAAGGAGTAGTGGCAAGTGACCCAATAGATTGAATCGATGAGTCATATCTTACAAATTGTAAGTTGAGTAAGATTAAGCAATGCATCATATCTAATTAGTAGCTGCCCAGATTTTCTAATCATCCTTTGTTTTCCTTTCGTTCCCTTTCATTGCGGTACTTCTCCATATTTATGACCTCGGAGACGCATCAGCTTTGCTGGTATTAAAGTAACATTCTAAGAGGGAGTGTGTGAAGTTATAATGAAATGTTGGTTTGTGTTTGCTGTTAGTTGCTACTACACTCCTTCCATAGCTACTATAGTGTGTTCATGTGAAGTCTAAGGTTATGATTTGTGAAGTGGAGGTTCATGTGTTGGTAAGTACAGTTCTTATTATTACTCTATTATACTTTGTTTTTCACCATGAAAACAGAGTAAGTTCATTTATGTTGTATTCAAGTGAATGTTGGGTGATTGAAATTGTTCGAGTGTGTTATTAAGGTTTTAAGTAGCAAATAGAAGTGTTTATTGTGTACAGTGTTGTTAACTTGATGGTGAAGTATTTTATTATGTCGGATTTGAGTGTTTAAGGTGTTATTGGTGACCAAAGTAGCTGTGCTCATGTTGGTCGAGGTCAAAATGGAAGTTACACTCCTAGGTTAGTCAATGATAAGCTTAACGGACTCACTATTCTTATTAAGAGTTTAGCTACTACGATGCAAGTTAATAAACAACAAATACAAGGTACATCATACTCACAAGGTACCCACCTGAGAATGTTCTAGAGAGGTGTTATGGCTAAGGTGATAGGAATCAACCCCTTGGACCGATTACGCATAGCTAAGCTAGAGGACTCCTAGGACTCACTTAGAGGATATTAGCTCTAGGCCATAGCCAATATAGGGATTCCTATCCTAAGGTGGTCTCTTGTCAACCTAACCATCAGACCCTTACTTATGTCAAATCTACCCCTGTTCAATAGTGATGCTTTATCCTAGAAGACAACCTAAGATTAGCTGAGGTGATCTCTCGATTAGACTACAGGCACTCGACCCCAAATCGAGCTAATTTCTCTTCAAAAGAACTAATTGGTTCCTAATCTAGTCTAAATGAGGTCAGCTCTTGACTACCAACACTTTTTGTTTTGCCTACTTTGTATCATAATCCTAACTCCCATCGACCATGTGATACATGTCTTTCGGCACGATCTTTCCATAAGGATTCTTCACTTTTTTGCACTAAATATTCTTTATCTCTTTTACCCTTTTTATTATGTTTCATGTAACCTAATTGTAGAATACCTTTTTTTTCTTTTCATACATGTAAAGTAACCTTAGTAGATAGGTATATAAACCTCTACTTTCTTGTATGCAGACAATTAACTAATCAGTATAGAATTATTCACATTGAGCAACCTTATTGTTCATATTATCATTCAACTCTTATCTATTCCATTTAGCAAGGAGTAGTGGCGAGTGACCCTTCTATTCGGATTGGTGTCATATTGGTGAATTATAGGTCGAGTAAGGTCAAGCGGTGCGTCATATCCATTCAGTAGCTGCCCGGGCTTTTGTTAGCTTTTCTTTTGTTTATTTTCGGCTCATTTCATTGTAGTGCTTCTTTGTATGTCTAACCCTAAAGACACATAAACTTCGCTAGTATTAGAGTACGGTTTCAAGAGGGAGTGTATGAAGTTTTGGTTTGCTTTATTGTTGGTTACTACTGTGTTCCTTTCGTAGCTACTGTAGTATGTTTGTATAATAGCAAGTGTGGTTTCATTGTTACTTTATTTCTCATTGTGAAAACAAAGCAAATTTGTTTCTATTCTGTTTAAGTGACTATTGGGTACTAAAGTCGTTAATGAGTTGTTAGTCTATTCAGGAAGTATTGTATTATATCAAATTCGAGTGTTCAAGGTGTTATTGGTGACCAAAGTAGTGGTGTTCAGCCTGATTGTGGTCATAATGGTAATAACATCTTAAATTAAAGAGTCTCATCAACAACATACCTAACAGACTCACAAATCTTGTTGAGAGTATAGTCATACTGATGCAAGTTAATAAGCAACAATCCCAGGGTATGTCGCCGCAAAATCTTCCTAAAAATATTTAAGAGAGAAGCTATACCCAACCTAATCGAGCCCATTGCCCAGCTCGACCCCCTCAAGCTGGAGAAGCTACTAGACAAAGACTAGAGTTAGAGAAGATTGAGGAAGATGATGAGCAGTTGGATGTAAAAGAGTTTGGGGGAGGAAGAAGAAGAAGCTGACTATTACCAAGGACAGGTATGAAGACACTAAGCTCTTCAAAGGCTAGATAATGTTAAGGTTCAAATCCCGCCCTTCAGTGGAAGTGGAGATGCTAATGAATACTTAGAGTGGGAAGAGAAGGTTGAGAAGGTGTTTGACTATTACAAGTATATAGATGTTGTCAAAGTCTTAATTGTTGTACTGGAGTTTTCTGTATGTGTTACAATGTGGTAGAAAAATCTAAACACAACCAGAATAAAGGATGGAAGACAAGGTATTAAAACTTGGGAGGAAATGAAAAGTCCGTTAAGAGGAAGATTTGTGCCCAAGACTTACCTACAAGATACGTTTGCAAAATTGCAGGAGCTTCGCCAAGGAAACCGATCTATTGATGACTATGTAAGAGAGATCCAAATGCTTACGATCTAAGTAGACGTAGAAGAACTGAAGGCCTATACGGTATCGAAGTTAATTTCTAAGCTCAAGTGTGAGATTCGCAACATCATGAAAGTACATAGGTTTTACACCTTAGAAGAGGCGATAGACATAGTGTAGAGGATCAAAAAATAAAGAAGAAGTGCTTTGAGCTGACCTAGGCAAACATTCTCCCGACCCCCAGTTCTACGTTGACCTGTTTAAGTAGAGTTAAGGAGACCATATAAAGCCAAGGATAAGAATGACCAATCTAATGAAAGCCGAGCAAGCTAATAGGGCTGAGTAGGTCAGCCAGGTTGAGCTAAGGTTAGGCTAACCTCGAGGATATATGAGAAAGGGTAGACCTCCGGATGAAAAGACTAACAAGGTGAAGTGCTCTAAATGCTTAGGCTTCAGACACACGACTACTAAGTGTTCGAATCGATGTGTCATGGTGCTTTGAAGAGATGTAGTGGACAACATCGACAAGAGCAAGCTTAAGAAGAAAGAGGATGTTGGAAAACCCAAAGTTGAAGGAGAAGAGGAGTCCTATGTCTATGCTAACCAGGGAGAAGTGATGACCTTAGTCCTAAGATGAGTACTGAGTTCCTTATCAAACTCTGAGGAGGACTAGAAGGAGAATCTATTCCATACCAAATGTACCATTAAAGGCCAATTGTATACGATCATTGTGGATGGGGGAAGTTGTACTAATGCCGTTGTACAATCCTTTGAGTAAAGGTCGGGACTGCCAACCTCAAGCACCTCTGACCTTACAAATTGCACTGGCTTTACGATAAGGTTGCTTTACACGTGACTGAACAAGTGATCATGACATTCAGTATTAGGAATGTGTACAAGGATGAAGTAATTTACGATGTCGTCCCCATGGGAGCTTCACATCTATTGCTTGGATGACCTTGGTTATTCAACCAACATGTTACTTATGACTAGTATAAGAACACATATGCCTTTGTTAAGGATGGAAGGAAGATTGTATTGCAACCCATTACCCTGTCCTAAGTAAATGAAACCTATAACCAGCTTACCCAAGCTAGTAAGAAGAAGGCCTTAGTGATGAGCCGAAGAGAGCTCCAATTTATTGAGAAGGTTAATGAACCCATGCTCCCATTGGTTAGGGGATTATTGGAGATGAAGGAATTACAAAATGTACTAGAAGAGATCCGAAGCTTACTAAATGAGTTTTCTGACCTATTTTTGGAAGAACTGCCTTAAAAGATTGCCTCTAGTCTGAAGCATAGAGCACTGTATTGATCTACAGCTAGACACCACCCTACCAAACCAACTTGCATACAGGATAAACCTTAAGCAAGCTATCGAGCCGAAGAAACAAGTAGATAAGTTCATATAGCAAGGATATGCGAAGGAGAGCATCAACCCTTGTATGGTACTAGCGCTTCTCATTCCAAAGAAAGATGGTTCATGGTATATGTGCATTGAAGGCTGAGTAATCAACCGAGTTACTGCTAAGTACAGATACTTGATACTAAGGCTTAATGACATGTTGATGAGCTTCAAGGTGCCAAGATATTTTCAAAGATTGAATTATGAAGTGGCTACCACCAGATTCATATGAGACAAGGAGATGAGTATAAGAGTGCCTTTAAGATTAGTCATAGACTCTACAAATGGTTATTTATGCCGTTTGGACTAACTAATGCACCAAGCATACTCATGAGGTTAATGAACCATATGATGTGCCCTCTAATTGGAAGATTTGTGGCCATGTATTTTGATGACATACTGGTATATAGTACCAACCTAGACAGCCATGTTCAACATCTCCATGATGTATTTGACGTTTTGCGAACTAAGAAGTTATATGAGAATGTGAAGAACTGTACGTTCTATTAGAATAAGGTGGTTTTCTTAGGGTTTGTAGTGTTAGGGGAAGAGATCTGAGCAGATGAGGAACAAATCTGAGCTGTTCTAGAATGGCCAATGCCAAAGAATGTCATTGAAGTCCAAAGTTTTCATGGCTTATCTTTTTTCTATAAGTGATTTATTAAGGACTTTAATTTAATAGCCACCTTATTGACTGAGTTGATAAAGAAGAGTAAAGGATTCAGGTGGAACAATTGAGATGAACAAAGCTTTAGAGAGATTAAGGAAAAACTCACCTTAGCACTTGTCCTATCCTTACCAGATTTTGATAAGCCATTTGAATTAGAATGTGATGCATCGAGAGTTAGAATTAGTGCTGTCCTGATGCAAGAGTGACGACTCGTCACTTACCATAGTGAGAAACTTAGTGGTCTTGCCCTGAACTATTCTGTATATGAGAAGGAGTTATAGTCCCTTTTTCGACCCTCATTGTTTGGCAACACTATCTATTACTATGAGAGTTTGTTATTTACATCGACTACGAATCATTGAAGCATCTCAGGAGTCAGAACAAAATCTCAAAGAGACAAGCTAAGTGGTTAGAATTTATAGATGGGTTCTCATACATCATTCGATACAAGAACAAGGAAAGCGTAGATATGGTCACTGATGCTCTATTATGACGATAAACTTTGTTGACCATCTTACAAAAAAAATTATAGGGATTCTCACTCATCACTAAACAGCATGTTACTAACCCTCACTTTAGTCCTGTTGTTGAATAGTACTAAGAAAGGGTAATTGTTAGATGATATCATCTTAAGGACACCTATATGTTTAAGGACCGTAAGCTATGTATTCCAAACTACTCCATGCATGAGTTATTGATCAAGGAAGCTCATAGCAGAGGATTATCTAGTCATTTCGGGGAGACCAAGATAGCCAATCTATTGAAGGAAAACTTTTATTGGCCTTGTTTAGTTAAGGATGTTCATAAGGTAGTTGAGTATTGTAAGGTATGCAAGCGAACTAAGGGGAAGAGAGGACCCTATGGAGAGTACATGCCTTTATCGATGCCAACCATACCTTAAGCCGACCTTAGTATGGACTTTGTCCTAGAGTTACCCCAGACACCTAAAGAAAAACATTCTATATTTGTTGTCATAGATTGCTTTAGCAAAATGGCACACCTCATCTCGTAACATCAAACTAATGATGCTTTATGTATTGCTGATTTGTTTTTATAGGAGGTTGTCCGACTACATGAGGTATTAAAGACTATTGTCTCAAATTGGGACACAAAATTTTTGAGCTATTTTTAGAAGACTCTTTGGAGAAGACTTAAAACTAAACCTGTATTTAGCTCTAATAGCCACCCTCATATCGATGGCTAGACTAAAGTGGTGAATAAGACATTAGGCAACTTACTCAGACATGTCGTAGGGAAGAACTTAAAGGATTAGGATTTGTGCCTACTAGTTGTGGAGTTCACATACAACCGAACTGTCCATAACACTATTAGGAAGACCCTATTCAAGGTCATTTATGGCCTTAATACCGTTATTCCCTTGGATATGAACGGCGCCTCAGTAGCTACTGAAGAAAGTCAATTCGAAGTTGGTCGAGCCCAAGAATTGCATAAGCTACACGAGTTTGTAACCAAGAAGTTTGTCAAGTTCAATTAGAGACAAGAAGAGATTGGTAGTCGAGGCCAACGAACTATTTCTTTCTAGCCAGGAGACTTAGTATGGATTCACCTCAGCTGAGAGTGATTCCCACACTTAAGATAAAGCAAACTATCTCCTCGAGCTAATGGTCCATCGATAAAGGCATATTTTTCATGTTTTAAAGAGCAAATTGAGATAAAATCATTATTAATCTTATATAAATCATTAAGAAATAGTACTTAATTATTTTCATTTGGACATTTCAGGAATTAGAGGATTCAAGAGTGGAATTACAGATGATTTAGAGGAATTTACACAAAGGAATGAAGTTCGAATCAATACGTACAAGTTAGAATTGAAGGCAACCGGCCTACAATGTACACTACTGGCCCTTGATGTCTACGCCATCAGTTGAATAGTCAGCCTTGCACTTACACCGCTGGCCTTCATGAAAAAGAAGCTTTACGCGAGTTAACCCTAATTTTTCTTATAACTAGCTTATGTTTCATCATTTGAGGGACTTTTTAACACACTTTCCTTAAATTTAGAGAGTCATAGAATAATCTTTAGATAGTTCTTGAAGAATTTTTTAAGAGAATCGCTTAGATCATTGAGAAGAATTTGCTTTTGTTGTGGAGACTAAGTTGAAGTTGCAATTAAAGATTATCTTTTCCAATACAAAATTGGTGACATCTATTTCAATTATTCTTATGCAATTCTATGAATTACTTATGCTTTTAATTATGAATTTCCTTGCAATTTCAATTAGTATTTGTGTTTTTGTTTCCAAATCCATAACTAGCTAAATTTATTTGTGGGAATTGATGAAACCTTAAATAGCTAAGATGATGATTGTGTCCATGTTATAGGATTAAGAGATATATGGATGATTCATGATTGCACTTTCTATGATTTCGATTATAATTGTTAGAAATCGTAATTGTTAGAAACTCTAATGATACGGGAGTTGATATAGGGTTTGTTAGAAATTCTTAGTTGATTCGATTAATCATGTAGAAGCAGAGTTAATTAAATTAATTAGAAATTATCTAGAAATTAATGCGATGTTCGACGATTGATTATTCACTAAGACATTAGGGATAATTAATTTAGGACTTTAGACAATCATAGTGTCAAGAGATATATGATTGTAATTTAAAATCTGCTGTTAATTGGAAGATGTGGAAGCTGACTAATTAATTAAGAGTTTTAATACTTAAGTTTTAAGGTATGATAATTTCACTTAAATGACCATATAACTATTAATCTATATAACATGATAACAATTTGATTGGCATAATCTATGGTGGATTCTGTTTTCCCACAATTCTCAATTGATTGCTTAATTTTAGATTTTTCATAATTATTTTCTTTTCAATAGTTTTAGAGTAATTATTAGATTAATTAATTTAATTTTGATTGCTTGAATATTGAGAAGAACTAGCATAGGATTAGTAATTTCTTAGTCCTCGAGGAATCGACAACCTTACTTTCTCTATATTACTTGATTCCGACCTAATATACTTACTGGAGTATTCGTAATTTATTTATAAATATATTTTAACCAAGTCAAGTTTTTTGCGTCATTTCGGGGGACTAAAAATATTAAACCTCTTAGTTCTATTGGAAATTTAGGTACACTTGACAATGTGTGTTATTTTTGCTCTTCTTGTAGGTATTTTATGCGCAAGAGTAGAAGTACTAAGATTTTACCACTAGATTCAGAAATAGAGCGTACTTTACATCTGTTAAGACAAGAGAATAGAAGAAGGATAGAAGAGATGGCAGGTAACGAGGGTAATAATCAGATACAAGGAGTTCTACAAGCACAATAAGATTATACAGTACCTACAGTGATGGTTCGGCTATAAGGAGGCGTACTATTTAAGCTAACAACTTTGAGTTGAAGCCATCTCTTATTCAGATGGTTCAGACGAATCAGTTTGGAGGATATCCCAATGAAAGTCCTAATTAGCATATTGCAGGATTCCTCTAATATTGCAATACAATGAAGATGAACAATGTGATAGATGAGGTTATCGGATTACAACTCTTTCCCTTTTCACTGAAGGATAAAGCTAAAGCTTGGTTTCATTCACTACCACAAGAGTTTATCACCACTTAGTTTGATCTTTCATCGAAGTTTTTAAGGAGATTTTTCCCACCAGCTAGGACCATAAAATTAGGGAACGACATCACCAACTTTACCAAGTTTAGTGGTGAGTCACTTTAGGAAGCATAGGAGAGATTCAAGGAGGCGATCAAAAAATGCCCACATCATGGCTTGCTAGATAATCTCCTGTTTGAGATCTTTTATCTCAATTTTGATAAGACATTGAGGTCTTTAGTTGATGCTACAGCTGGAGGTGCTCTGATGGGTAAGACATATAATGAAGTAAGTGTATTTATAGAAAAGATGGCCTCTAGTGCACATAACTGGCAAAACAAGAGAAGCAAGTTAGGACTAGTGACAATAGCACTGTATTACAATTAACGGCTCAGATTGCAGCTTTCACTACTCAAGTAAGTAAACTCACCTCAACACAATCTTTTAATGCTAACTTTATTGTTTTTTATGAGTTATGTTCAAGACTACATTCGACTCTTGAGTGCTTAATTGGGAATCACTCAACTCCAACCAGTAGCTAGCAGGTGAATTTTGTCAACAATTTTCAATAGGTCATCAAGGACCATATTCAAATACATATAATCCTGGGTGGCGTAATCATCTAAAATTTTCATGGAGAAATGACAACAATGCATTCCAACCACCACCTAGATTCTAAAAGTAAGGGCCTGCTTAGAACGCTCTACCTCAACAAAATCAGTCTAGAATGGAAGAGCTCATGTTAAGTTATATGCAAAAAACTAACACCATGCTATAGAATCAATGGGTGACTATTCGAAACTTAGAGAATCAAATTACTTAGATTTCTCAACATTTGAGTAACAGACCATCAAGGTCTTTACCTAGCAATACTGAAGAGAATCTCAGAAGTGTCAATGCTATTATGCTAAGGAGTGAAAAAGCATTGGAAACAGTTGACAAAAAAGTTGAAGAAAAGATAGATATTCCAAAGGTACAAAAAGGGAAGGAGGTAGAAGAGGAACCAACATAGAAGTCACCAAAAGTGAAATCGTATGTTCCTCCAATCCCCTTTCCAAGAAGATTGAAGGAACAGCAACTAGTTGCTCAATTCGCCGAATTCCTTAGTGTATTCAAGAAGCTATAAATTAACATTCCTTTTGCAGAAGCATTTCAACAGATGCCTTCGTATTCAAAATTCACGAAGGATTTGCTCACTAAGAAGAGAAAGACTAATGGGAACAAACTAGTAATGCTCACAGGGGAGTGCTCCATGATCCTTAAAAAAAAATTTATCTACCCTGCCTAGTAAACAAAGAGATCAGGGGAGTTTTACTATTCCTTGAATTGTAGGAAATTTTCACTTTGATAAGGTTCTTATTGATTCAAGTGCAAGCATAAATTTAATGCCCTTATCTATTTTTAAGAAGCTAGGACTTGGAGACTGTAAGGAGACTCATGTCACCTTGCAACTTGTTAATAGGAGTATCAAATACCCAAAGGGTATTATTGAGAATGTCCTAGTGAAGGTAGACAAATTTATCTTCCCAGTCGACTTTATAGTCTTGGAGATGGAAGAAGACAAAGAGGTACCTATGATCCTGGGCAAACCGTTTCTTGCAATAGGTAAGGCGTTGATAAACGTAGAACAAGTAAGTTGACTTTAAAAGTTATGAACAATCAAGTAACGTTTATGTTTATGAAGCCATAAAGCATTTTGATGATTGCAAATCCTGTTACATTATTGACATTTTTTATGAGATTACCTGTGAGTCTATAGAAGACAAAGCGGGATTGGATATCATGGAATCAATTCTTAAGGATCTAGATTATTGGAGCGATGACGACGAGCCTGAAGAAGAAGGTAGAGAACAAGTGTTAAAAATCAAAGCTTGATATTATGAAGAACTAGGCACCAGTAAGTAGAAGCCAATCCTATCATTGACACAACCCCCAATACTTAAACATAAACCTTTATTATCTAGTCACTTAAAATATGCTTATCTTAGAACGAATGATACTTTGCCAATAATTATCTCTTCCTCTTTGATAGGTAACTAGGAGAAACAACTTCTAAAAGTTCTAAGAGAGCATCAAGAAGCCATTGAGTGGACCATTATCGATATAAAGGGCATTAGTCCCTTAATTTGCACTCACAAGATATTACTTGTGGCTGAGTGCAAACCCACAGTACAACCACAGAGACGACTCAACCCAACTCTTAAGGAGGTAGTAAAGAAAGAGATACTTACATTGTTGAATGCATGCATTATCTACCTTATCTCAAATAGTAAGAAGGTTAGTCTTGTTCAGGTAGTGCCAAAAAAAGGTGGTATGACCATAGTGAAAAATGAAGGTAATGAGCTAATCCCTACTCGTACTGTGACCAGGTGGAAAGTTTGCATAGATTATAGAAAACTGAATGATGCCACTAGTAAAGACTACTTCCCACTCCCTTTCATTAGAAAAACTTTCAGGGCATGATTATTATTGTCTTTTAGATGGATATTTTGGTTACAATCAAATTCATATTGCACATGAGGATCAAGAGAAAGCCACTTTTACATGTCCTTATGGGACTTTTGCCTTTAGGAGAATGCCCTTTGGTCTTTGTAATGCACCGGTGAGTTTTTAAAGATGCATGATGTCTATATTTTTTAACATGTTAGAAGACTTTATTGAAATATTTATGGATGACTTCTTTGTCTTTGGGAAGTTGTTTGATTCATGTCTGACTAATTTAGGTTGTGTGCTCAAAAGGTGCAAGGAGACTAATTTACTTTTGAACTGGCAAAAATACCATTTTATGGTAAGAGAGGGAATAGTCTTAGGTCATAAGGTGTTAAAAAAGGGAATTGAAGTTGATAGAGCCAAAGTGGAGATAATAGAGAAGCTATCACCACTCACTTCAATTAAAGGAGTCAGGAGCTTCCTAGGGCATGTTGACTTCTACAGGAGATTTATCGGAGATTTCTCTAAAATCTCTAGATCTCTTTGTAATTTACTTGAAAAATATTCTACCTTTGTTTTTTACAACAGTTGTTTGTAGGCATTCAATTTATTAAAGGAGAAGCTTACTTCGGCATCAATGATCATTGCACCAGATTGGGAGCTTCCTTTCGAGATAATGTGTGATGCTAGCAATTATGTTATAGGAGCAATACTTGGGCAGATGAGAGGTAAGTTACTTCATATTATATACTATGCGAGTAAAACTTTGAATGAGGCATAGAAAAACTATACCACAATAGAGAAAGAACTTTTAGTGGTTATATCCGCTTGTGATAAGTTTAGGCCTTATCTCAAAAGTTCTAAGATCATAGTATACACAGACCATGCTGCTCTAAAATATTTGTTTGCTAAAGTTGATGCTAAACTTAAGTTAAATTCGATGGATCTTATTACCGTAAGAATTTGACCTTGAAATTAGAGATAAAAAGGGAACTAAAAATGTAATTATTGATCGTTTATCTCTATTACAATTGAAGTGTTTAAAGCCACCCATTAATGAAAGTTCCCTGATGAATAATTGTATGCAATAGAGATCTGAGGGTTACCTTGGTATGCTGATATAGTCGATTACCTGGTTAGTAAAATCATACCATAAGGTTTCTCATTTCAAAAGAAAAAGAAGTTTTTACATTATGTAAAATTTTATTTCTAGGATGAACCGTATATTTTTAAAAGTTGTGCTGACTAAATAATTAGATGTTGTGTGCCTAAAATAGAATAGTTTAGCATAATTCAACACTGTCATTCTAAAAGAGCAGGTGGCCACCTTGGTGTGAAAAAAACTGCAGCTAAGATTTTATCTTGTGGATTTTACTGGCCTAATTTGTTTAGTGATTGCAGGAATTATATTATGTCTTATGCTCAATGCCAAAGGATCGGAAATATTTCTAAGAGACATGAATTACCACAAAAAAGTATTCTAGTAATTCAGCTTTTTAATGTATAGGGAATAGACTTCATGGGTCCTTTCCCTTTATCTTTTTTAAACAAATATATACTTCTGGCAGTAGATTATGTGTCGAAATGGGTAAAAGTAGTAGCTCTACAAACTAACAATGCTAAAGTAGTAATTAAATTTTTGAAAAAGAACATTTTTTCCAAGTTTGGGGTATCTAAGGCTATTATAAGTGACAGGGGGTCGCATTTTTGCAATTGACAATTTCCAAAATTGTTAACAAAATATGGAGTCACTCTTAAACTTACCACCTCATATCATCCACAAACTTATGGTCAAGTTGAGGTGTCCAATAGGGAAATAAAGCGTATCCTAAAAAAGACTGTCAATGCATCTAGGAAAGACTGGTCTCTAAAACTCAATGATGCATTGTGGGCTTATAAGATGGCTTTTAAAACTCCTATAGGAATGTCCTCATACAAAATCATTTATGGTAAATCATGTCACCTACCTGTAGAGCTTGAGCACAAGGCCTATTGGGCCATAAAATACCTGAATTTTGATTTACAAGCTGCAGGTAAAAAGTGATTGCTCCAATTGAACCAGCTATATGAGATCAGAAAAGAAGCTTATGAAAATGCTAGGATCTACAAAGAGAGAGCTAAACGATGGCATGATAGGAACATTTAACAGTGAGAGTTTGTGCTTAGTTAGAAAGTGTTATTATACAACTCTCGACTGAAGTTGTTCCTAGGTAAGTTAAAATCTCAATGGTCTAAATCATTTGAAATAGCTAATGTTTTTCCTTATGGTACTGTTGAGTTAAAGGCAGGAGACAATCGCACTTTCAAGGTAAATGGTCATCTTCTCAAACACTATTTTGAAGGAGAAAATATGGATAGTGATGCCACTATAGTGGTGAGTAAGAATTCATAGTAAGATCAGAAAAGTTAGGCTAACGACTATAAACTAAGCGCTTCATGGGAAGCAACCTATGTCTAACCAAACTAATGTTTTATTCATTATTTTTATTTATTAATTTAAAAATTTTTTAAAATTTTAGGCCAATCATTAACATGAAGATTGCTGGCCTAAGGGAAAAAAAAAAAAAAAGGAGAAAAGTACGAAATTTGAAATCAAGGCCGTCGGCCTATCAGCCGGCTTACCCATATACGTTGGCAATGTACGCCACCGGCATATAGTAGGAAAAGTTGGTGTACAATGCTTTTAAAAGCACGTCCGTCGATTTTCTCTCTCTCCTCACTCATTTTTTTTTTCTTCCAAATTCTCTCTCTAATTTTCTCTCTAGATCTCTCTTTCTCTCCATCACTATAACTCCCCCACACACTTAATCCATCACTCTATCTCACAATCACTCACTATTTCACTTTTTCCATACCTATTTTCACTTTGCAGTTCTAATTTGTGCATCATGTCGCCTAAGAAGATGCAACCAAGAAAGAAACAGAAGACAGCAGCCGCTTTGACTTCCAGAAGTTTGGATAGTAATCTACTCTCACATCAGGAGTATGCTAGGAAGAGAAGAAGGAAGTTACAACAAATAACATTCATGAATCAGTAATATCTAAATTAGACTATTTTGCAAGAGTATGGAATAGACGATATAATCTAGCAAATGGTTTCTGATAAAACATGGTTTTGGTTATTTGAGGTTAAATTTGAATTCTATGATAGCAATGATCTTATGCTTGGAATTTTTATTGTTGCTGAAAATTTAAATCCAAAGGAGTACTGGTTTTTCATTTCTTATTATTGTGAATTTTTATTTCCTCTTGAATATTAAATAGAAGACGGTATGGACACTATTTATCCTACAGTAGGGGGAAGGAATTATAGGAAATGAAAATATCAATTTTGATGCTAGTTTTTTGTTTACAAATAGTTATACTTTCCTATGAGCTTAAACTTTACTTGTTCTTAAGTATCTAGTAATGTTTAGGCCAATTTTTTTTTTTTTTTTTTGAATTTCTTGTTTAGAATCTAGAGATTATACAAAGAAAAAAATTTGTTAATAGTATCTGATTGTGATTTGAATAATTGACTCATTAAGGTGCCCTACTCATCAATGTTGAGATTTTTGTACTTAGTTAAAATTAATTATTCAATTCTTTAGGAACCTAATTTACTTAGTTTTTATCCTTAGAATTTGAAGTTTAAAAGTTGATCGAGTCCTTAAGTGAAATGTAAACAAGTTTACTTCTATGTAAAGTTAGTTAGTATATAATCTTTTTAGTTATTCTAATGGCAATTTAACACTTAGTGAAAGAGTTAAGTAAAGCTTTGAACTTAGTGATTCCTATAAAAGAAGTCTAAAAAATTTTAGTGAGCATTCAAAAAGTGATGACATAAGAACCTTTACTCCAATAACTCAAGAAATTGAGTTAAGAGTATCTTAACTTGAATGTTCGAGTGAGGAAGAGTTCATAAGGGTCCTTTTAAAACCTGGTCAATCGAGTGATGAGCCCAAGATGAGCAGACTTAATGCACTCACTATAACGAGAAGGGCGGAAAGGTAAAAGTTTAGTATCTAAACTAAAAAAAATAAAATAAAAAAGAGGATTAGAAATGGAAATTTGAATGCAATTCAAGAAATGAATTAAGGCTTATAATAAAAAGGAAGAAAATTTAAGGATAGAGTAGATACCATATGCTTTCACTACTTTGTTAATTTGTTTGTCGGAATAATTAGAGGGATCATATGCTTGCTAACAACAGTAAAGTTTAAATTGGTGTTTTTCCTTTTAGAACTAAATATCTACTTTTGAAATAAAAATTTGAAGTTAAACGCTTGAATTAAAATTTGTTTTCTCTAGAATAGTTTATTAATTTCAATTGTAGTACTCTAATCACATATTTCGGTTTTGTTAGAACAGTATGCATTATAAATTAATGATTTTGAAAATGTGAAATATCAGATGTCTTAAATTAGTAATTGGAAACTTTCTATTTTCAATGATAGATTTCTTTAGTTCTATTTATTTCGTTTGAGTATAAGCAAAAGTTCAAGTGTGGAGGAGTTGATAAAGGCATATTTTTCATGTTTTAAAGTGCAAATTAAGATATAATTACTATTGATTTATTGAAATAATTAAAAAATAGTACTTAATTATTTTTATTTGGACATTTTAGGAATTAGAGGATTCAAGAGTAGAATTACGGACGATTTAAAGGAATTTTACGCGAAGGAATAAAGTCTGAATCAATACGTGCAAGTTGGAATTAAAGGCAACTGACTTATAATGTGCACTGCTGGCCCTTGATGTCTACATTGCCAGCCTTCATGAGAAAGAAGCTTCGTGTGAATCAACTCTAATTTTTCTTATAAATAGCTTATGTTTCATTGTTTGAGGGACTTTTTAAAAAACTTTCCTTAGACTTAGAGAGTCGTAGAATAATCTTTAGATAGTTCTTAAAGAATTCTTTGAAAGAATCACTTAGATCAATGAGAAGAATTTGCTTTTGCTGTAGAGACCAAGTTGAAGTTGCAATTAAAGATTATCTTTTCTAATATAGAATTGGTAATATCTATTTCAATTATTCTTATGCAATTTTGTGAATTACTTATGCTTTCAATTATGAATTTCCTTGCAATTTCAATTAGTATTTGTGTTTTTGTTTCCAAATCCATGGCTGGTTAAATTTATTTGTAGGAATTGATGAAACCCATTAATAGCTAAGATGATGATTATGTTCATGTTATAGGATTAAGAGATATATGGATGATTCATGATTACAATTTCTATAATTTCGATTATAATTGTTAGAAGCCTTAATGATATGGGAGTTGATATAGGGTTTGTTAGAAATTCTTAGTTGATTTGATTAATCAATGTAGAAGCAGAGTTAATCGAATTAATTAGAAATTATCTAGAAATTAATGCAATGTTTAGCGATTGATTATTCACTAAGACATTAAGGATAATTGATTTAGGATATTAGATAATCATAATATCAGGAGATATATGATTGTAATTTAGAGTATATTGTTAATTGGAAGATGTGGAAGTTGACTAATTAATTAGGAGTTTAAATCTTTAAATTTTAAGGTATAATAATTTCACTTAAATGACCATATAGCTATTAATTTATATAACATGATAACAATTTGATTGACATAATTTAGGATAGATTCTATTTTTCCACAATTATCAATTGATTGCTTAATTTTATATTTTTCATAGTTATTTTCTTTTCAATAGTTTTAGAGTAACTATTAGATTAATTAATTCAATTTTGATTGCTTGAATATTGATAAGAAATAGCATAGAATTGGTAATTTCTTAGTCCTCGAGGAATCGACAACCTTATTTTCTCTATATTACTTGATTCTAACCCAGTATACTTATTGGAGTATTCGAGATTTATTTATATACATATATATTTTAAGCTAATCATCCATTCAAGGTCCTAAAGAAGATCAACCACAATGCCTATTAGATCGAGTTGCTTGATGACTATAGTGTTTCCTCTACCTTCAATATATCTAACTTGATTACTCACCAACCAATAAAAGAGGGCCCTGCAAGTGCCCTAAAGGAAAGAGTTGAGATTGCTCCAAATTTGATAACAAATCTTTTTGACCCCCAAGTAGATAAAAGGAATCGATCCCTTGGATTAATCATACATAGCTGAGCTAGAGGGCTTTAAGGACTCACTTGGAGAATACTAACTCTAGGCTATAGCCGAGATGAGGATTCTTATCCCGAGCTAGTCTCCTACCAACCTGATTGTTAGATCTTTACTTATGTCAAATCTATCCCTGTTCAACAGTGATGCTTTATCCTAGAAGATAGCCCAAGAATAGCTGAAGTGAGCTTTTGATTTAACCACAGGCATCTGACCCCAAATTGAGCTAATTTTTGTTTAGAAGAACTAATTGATCCCCAGCCTGATCTAAATCAGGTCGGCCCTTGATTGCCAGGACTTTATGTTTTGCCTACTTTGTATTATAGTCCTAACTCCCATCCATCACGTGATACATATCTTCTGGCATGATCTTTCCATAAGGATTCTTCACTTTTTCGCACTAAATATTCTTTTTCTTTTTTACCATTTTTAGTATGTTTCATGTAACCTAATTATATAGTGCCATTTTGTCTTTTCATACATGTAAAGTAACCTTAGTAGATTTGTATATAAACCCCTACTTTCTTACACCTGTACAATCAACTAATCAATATAGAATTATTTATATTGAGCAACCTTATTGTTCTCATTATCATTCAACTCTTATCAATTCCCTCTAACAAAGAGTAGGGGCAAATGACCCTTTAGTTCGGACCAGTGTATCATATCTGATAAATTGTAGGCCGAGTAATGTTGAGTAATGCGTTATATCCAATCAATAGCTACCCAGGCTTTTGTTAGCTTTTTCTTTTCTTTCTTTTTGGCTCATTTCGTTGTAGTGCTTCTCTATATGTCTGATCCTAAAGACACATCACTCTGTGTGAGTCCTTAAAGTCCTCTAACTTGACTATATGTGATTAGTCCAAGAGTGGATTCCTATCACTTAAGGGGTAAATATTGATTTTCATGTGAGATTTCCTCAATGGAATTGCATGTTGAGGTGATGTAACTAGATTAAATATCGTAGATTTTGGACTTTCGACTCACGGGTGTTGGGGCCTTGAGTGGCAGTTCCTAACACTATATTATGTATGTAGTAAATTAAAAGACTCGTATATTTTTATGTATATATATGTATAAGAGATCGTTGTATGGTTAGGTCATGAGTGCCTCTTTATTGTATGCTAGCTTAAATCCAAGATAATTAACCTATTGTTTGTTATTCCTTACATTTAATGTATGTCTATGATTGGTTTAGCATCGGTGTATGCTTGTGCATTACGTATTGGGATTCATCTCACTGTTTTCTTTTTAAGCCTAAATATTGATGATTATGTTAGCCATTCGTGGATGATGTTTAGGAGGAGGATAGGATTGATTACCTTTATTTTTATTATGATTAGAGCTTTTGAGTAGCTTTGAGAGTTATTGTGGAGATGATTACTAATTTTTAGGAGTTATGCTTAAAGATACTGTGGTGCTCTATGGTGGTTTGAAGGTTCTAATGAGTTCATTTGTTTTACCTGTTAATTGTGTTAAGGAGATAAACTAACATTATTTGATGTCCTTATGATGTTTGGGAACGTATCACATTCCTTTGCTAAAATTATTTATCATTTGCAGAGTTTGGTGATGGTAGATTAGGGTATGTGAATCCCCACTTAGACTTGTTATTTTGGAGATTATATTTGATACGATATTTATAGGTTTATAGAACTTTGGGAAGTCAGATACCATACATGCTTAGACTTGGATTTTAGAGAAACTATGTTCTTTTGGGGTTATTTATAGGTTTTGAGGGTTTCTAGTGAATTTAGAGTCTTAACACATTCTTAGATATCAAGGATGCATGTTAAGTTGTGATGTCTCGCTATAACAAAATTGGTCTTTGGCCACACCTAATATATGTAGTTAAATATCAAATAAATGTAACAAAAAACTATTTGCTACGTTTGATAAGCATAGCCTTATAATGTAGCAAAAGGCATGTGACAAAAAGTTCGACTACATTTTAAAGTCTAAACATAATCAATGGTAGGAAACGTAGCAAAATAGACAAATTATTTGCCTTACTTACACATGGCAAAATGGTATAGCTTTAGCCATGCTTACACGTGGCTAAAAGTTAAATTGCATATGTATACATCTATAATCTACTACTTGTACACATGACCAATAGTATAGATTTAATCATATTTACTCATAGCAGAAGATGATTAATACCATGTGTCCAATAATATATCACATATAAGTGTAGCAAATAGTATTTAGTAAATCTCATCCATAATTTCCTCATGTTGTTTGCTATGTTTAAACATGGCTAAAACTAAGTTATAGACCACATGTAATTGTAGCCAAATTTAGTAGGATTATAATGAGCCACCTATTATTTCCCAAGATTATTATGGCTTCTATCTATTTTTTCAATCACAGTTAATTAGCTAATAATTTACATTTGTTATTTCATCGTACCTTTTTTTTACCATAAGTGGTATTTCAATCACATGTTTAAGTTGTAATTCATCTTGTTTCAACATAAGCGACATTTCAAACTTTAAATACTAATAATTGACAAGTTCTTAAAACTTCATTAAATATTGACAATATGTCTTCACACAAACACACTAATATAACTATTCAAAGTTCATAACCATACCCATATCTATACCTTAAGCAAAATAAATATGTCAACAATATAGATTAGAAAATTCCTGAAATCTCACTATAATCAAATCTTAAACATCAAGTACTTTCCTAAAAATCTATACATACCCTTAAGCTCTTCTTGCATCAATATCCTTCTTGCTATTGTTTGCATTTGAAAGTCTTTTCACACCATACATAAAGTAATGAGTAAGAAGCAAATGTAATTATATTCCAAAGAGAGACATAACTATAAGAATTACTTTTAATAACTTATTTGAATCACTAGGAAAAACAGTAACAAGCCATTAGATGACTCAAGTAATTAAGGTAGTTATAAAACAATTTATATTAAGTCAACTACTCAATAAAGTTTGAGAAAGCTACCAATCTTAAGAAACAAGTACTTATGCACAATTACACATTTGCACCCAATCTATACTTATATTTGTTTCTAACATAAAGAATACATAAGTATATTAGTTATACAGACGGCTTAAATATATAAGAGATTTTAAGCAAATATGGTTCTTTATTTTTAGGTAAGGAAGCAATTATCATATAATTAGAACAATACAGTAATTACAGATAGATAATTATTTGTTATAATTTTTCAAGGTTGTAACCTTAGTGCTCCCTAAAGAAATATAGATGCCATTATCCATTATGAGAGAAAAAGCAAAAAGAGAGAAAATTATGCTACTTAGTCAAAAAAGAAAGTTGATTTATGAACTTTGCAATTGAGCCCAAATTGTGCTTGATCAAAACAAGCATAGGTACAAATTTGCTTAATCAATTTCATGACCTGAATACATATACAGTTTAGAAAAGGCAATAAGCATTTTATTACCAACCTGAAGGAATAAAGAATCTCAATGAGGCTTAAAAACTCACTTGAGAATCATGGCTCCTTCAATATCTCTAAACAAGCAAAGTAGATGACATTTTAATTGCAAAAAAAACATAGTGACATTTTAATGATTGTATTTCAATAGAAACTTAAAAAAAAAAAATAATGAGTATAACTATGTCTAATGAAAAATGAGTAAAATTAGAAAGGTCACACTATAGTTATAACAACAATACTTTCATTTTCTAGAGGATAATTTAGGATAAGGGAAACAAAAGGTTATTAATGATATAGAATCTAAGTTGTCCAATGCACTCTCTGAATAGTCCTTAATAATATCTTCATGTTTTTATCAAAAAGCTTTCATACAACTATTGGTTACAGGACAATTGTAAGAAAGTTGTACGAAAATCGTGAAAAAACTTATATGTAAAGATGGGAGAAATTCCTCCTAAATGCATAAAGTATCTCCAAGTGATTTAGAGTCAAAGATTTTGGAAGTCTAAGCCGAGTATCTGTCACATAGGAAACATCATTGTTGTTTCCATCCCCATCAATTAATGCATCTAGAATATTCTCCACTTAACAGGATCTGTGATGCCCTGAATGAAAAAAGAAAATGTTAACTTAAAAGATTCAAAAAGCAATATCAATATTTAATAAACATAAAGAAAATCTGAACCACTCAATTTGGCAAGGAACTCCAATGTAGCATGGAGTTGACAACATCGACGTCTTAGATCATATGTCATATTCGACGGTTCATACCAATAAAACCAAAAATATGAGCACCTTTTCCGAATATTCTTGAGAAAGAAGAGTGCTACTATCACCTCCATATACCGAGGAGAATTTATGTTTTCATTAGGCGTGTTTATGTCCAGATCATCATCTATCAGGTTTGCCTATTAAGTTTCCTGTGCCACAAACTTAAGATTTTCAAGAACTGCTTTATGCTCTTTGGAAGACAAGTCAAACCCCAAAATTTCCCTTGCGTGCACATCACAATAATAGGGCCTCAATATATGTAATGGATCCATAATTCATGACTCTTGAACTTAAACTAAGCTCGTCGTTGGAAGGGAGAAAAAAAAAAAAAAAAAAAGGGCTAGTCATAGCAGGATAATAAAAGGCATTCAAAACCTTCAGCACAACCTGGAAAAAGAAAAAAATTATTTTCAATAAATACTAAATCAATTACACATATAGTATTAAAGAACCTACAAGGATTATTCTTTATTAGTGACTATGAGTATTAGAAACCACCTAAAAAAATGCATATGACCGACCACTCTAAAAAAAATGCACAAGTTAATGTAGCATTGCCTTCTAAAGTATTTGAGACCCCTCTTAAAAATGAAAAGCTAGTAATCAGGTTTAAAGCAAAACCATAGAAGGAATCACCTCCACATGGCCATATACGTAAAGAAAAACCTCCTACTTCTAGCATAGATAACTAATGGACCACCTTGTCAAATATTCACTCTTGAAGGAACTAATATGGGGGCTAATTACTTACGATGCTGATACATCTCAGAAAATGTTTTTAAACATATGTTATATTTAAGTCTCCTTAAATTTAAACCTTAAAATATAACAGCACATCTCTTTTATGTTAAAACATGGTGAACTATTCAACATTTTATGTTAAGCATTTAAAATATAACAGTATGAATTAATTTCAAGAATAATGGGTAAATAGATGGCTCATATTGTTGGGAATGCTAATAACCCTTATATTCAATCATTCGGGATCGAAAAAGAAGAAGGAAAATAAAAAAGGGAAAAAAGAAGAAGGCTTAGCTATTAAACTTCACATGATGTCAAAAGTCAATTACATGACTTTACCAATGCTAGCAGTTCTATAATTGAGAGTTGGAACATTCTTCAAGAACACAATTTTTATGCAGACAGCATTGCAAGAGACGATTATATTCATCGAATTCATTACAAGGATGGTTCTCCTCAAAACCTAAAAATACCATATGATCAGAACACAAAAAAACAACAACCAATTGATGTGGTATTAGCATACTATATTTCTTCAATCTGTAATCAAAACTTCAGTTCAGTTTAATAATGGGATCACCATGTCCGATATGTAGTCTTGTACAAGAAGGGGAAAGAAGGGAAAAAAAAAAAAAAAAAAACCTTTTTCTCTTGGAATCATAATTATTGAGCAAAATGATCAGTGAAAGCAAATATTTCTTATATAAAAAGCAACAAAGAAGCCATTGCTAGAAAAGGAGGAGGACATGATAAGGCTAGCACTACCACAACATTTTCTTCAAAAAGAAGAAACGAAATGTAAATAATATATATATAATATATGTCACAAAGAAATGCACAACATGGTAGGACAGAAGCTATTTGGTTAAGAGTCAATTTAAGACCTTGTAAGTACCCAAGCATTAGGAAGCCAAGCAACCTATAAAATTGTAATCGGTGTGCATATTCCTGCAAAGGGAAAAAAATTCTAATTTGTTGCATAATACTCGACGACATCATGCTTAAAACTATATGTGAAATTGCTTTTCTTTTTTAATCAGCAGCTATGTGTGAAATTTGTCGAAATGTTGTGTCAGGTTTGACTTTTGGTTTCTTAAGGCCACAAACAGAGTCATAGAGAGAGTGCGTGGCAATGCTGACAGCAAGGAAGGTGATTCCTCTTAGAAAACTAAAAACTAGATACAAACTTATTGAAATATTGTATTATTTATTTTTATACATGCGATTTTCATTATATGTGTAAGGTATACAGTAATATAAATATACACTCTCTCACTCTGTACAATTAGTTGGTTAACAACATAATTTCATTTCTCCTTTTTCATCTCGAATTGTTGACCTCCTACACAATCTATTGATACATACTCTATTTTGGAATGCCAGTAAGTAGAACAGCACTTGCTAGTTTTGTTTGAGCTTTGTGCTTAACTAGATATCTTGAATTCAATATGGTATCATAGCTTGCATGTTCGATAATAATCCTCTATACATCTTAGGATCTAATAATCCTCGTTCATAAATCATCAACATAATATTCAATGTATTGAATTTTCAAAGTTGGAGTCATGGAATTAAAATGGTGCTTAGTGCTAAAGCTAAGACTGGATTTATTGATGGAAGTCTAGTCAAACCTGAACCTAATTCTATAGATGAGCAAAAGTGGATTCAATGTGATTTTATGGTTTGGTGTTGGATCTTAAATAGCATGGTGGAAGAATTGTCTAAAGGTTTTATGTATGCACATTCAACCAGGGAGTTGTAGCTAGATATTGTAGAAAGATTCGATCTAATGAATGCACCATTACTATATCAACTACAATCGGAAATTGTGAATTCAAGATAGGGGAATGCAAATGTGACTATGTATTTTACCAAACTTAAGAAGCTATGGGATGAGATAAATAGTGTTTCTTCTCTACCAGTATGTTCTTATGGTGCAATGTCAAATTGTGATTGTGGATTAGTTGATAAACTAACTCAAATGGATAATAAATCTAAGCTGATATAATTTTTAATAGGGCTTAATGATGCTTATGATAGCACACACAACTAAATACTATCAATGGAACCATTACCTACAATAAACAAAGCTTACTATATGATATATCAAATAGAGAAGCAAAAACAAATCACATCCATTCCCAGTTTAAATGATGATTTATCTACTTTTGTTGCTAAGACACAAAAGAGGTACTTAAATGATGATAGGAAGGATAAACAAGGAAAATTGCTTAGCAAAGTAATATGTGTTTATTGCAAAAGAAATGGACACACAATTGATAATTGCTTCAAAATAGTGGGATATCTTGATTGGTTTATAGGAAGTAAGGAGAAGAGGCCTATAAAGATGGTAGCACAAGCATAAGTCCAAACCTTTGGATTACGATTAGATGCTTCACTTGATCCTATTGTTAATGTTGCAGGTCAATCTTCAAATGCAGGAAAGAATATTTTTAATGAGTCACAACTTGTAAGCAAAGTTTGTCATGAAGTGTTGAAGTTGTTAAGGGACAAAAGTGACAAGAATTTGCAAGATCAACATGCTAAAATGTCATATGTAGGTATTATTAATTCTTTTGCTTTAGCTTCATGTTTTATATATGGTAATGAATTAAGCTCATGGATTGTTGATACAGGGGCATTAGATCAGATGACTCCCTTTCTAAACATACTTACCCATATCCAAACCTTACCTAATCTAGTTTGTATCAAACTGCCTAATGGAAAACTTATCAATGTTACTACTGTAGGGGAAGTGAAAATAAATGACCAAAACATATTATCCAATGTCTTCCATGTTCCTGATTTTTTCTTTAACCTTCTTTTAGTTAACAAATTACTTTCCACCACCAATTTAATTGTTGTCTTTTATATCACAAAATGTCAATTACAGGGCCAAACATCTAAAGAAGTTGTTATTAGAGCTGCATGCTTCCATAGACTCTACATAATAAACTTGAAGCCAGTTTCTTCTATTGCTAATCAATCTATTCAATTTCCATTTCATCATGTTAATACCTTGAATAAAGATGTATTAATAGAACTTTTCCATAGTAGGTTGGGTCATGCTTCGGCATCTAAGTTGGTACATTTTCCTCAATTTCGTGATTTAAATTCTAATAAACTTCTTTGTAATACTTGCTTACTTGCCAAATTTCATCAAATGCCATTTGATCATAGTGTTTCTAAATTTGTAAATCCTTTTGATTTGATACATGTAGATGTTTGGGGACCATATGGTAATTCTTCAATTTCTAGTGCAAAGTATTTTTGTAATATTGTAGATGACATGTCAAAAAGTATTTGGACTTTTTTTATGGCTCACAAACACCAAGTTGCTTCTATTTTAACAAATTTCTTCATATATGTACACAATCACTTGAAAATTAAACCAAAGACCATATGTTCGGATAATGCTTATGAGTTCCTTTGCATAACTTGCCAAAACCTCTTTGCTAAGCATGGCATCTTACATCAATGAAGTGTAGCTTATACACCTCAACAAAATGGAATTGTCGAGAGGAAGCATCAGCACCTCGTAGACATAGCTAGATCAATTCGCATCCATGCTCATCTTCCAAAGTATTTTTGGGGAGAGTGCATTTTGGGAACCATCTACCTAATAAATCTCATGCTCTCGTAGCATCTTGCTTAGAAAACACCATATCAACTGTTGTTTCACAAACTTCCTTCTTATGATGACCTTCGTATTTTTAGATTCTTAACATATGCTGCTGTTCTTCCCAAACCTCAAGATAAATTTAACTTACATAGTAAAAGATGTATGTTTGTGGGCTATCCAAATGGTTGAAAAGGGTACAAGATGTATGATTTAGAATCACACAAGTTGTCTGTTAGTAGGGATGTAGTATTTGTTGAGCATGTCTTTCCATTCAAAGGCCATACATAGTCTTCTATTGGTTCTCATTGTTCAACACCTTTGTTTCCTGATGTCCTTGATTTGTCAGTCATAGAGGAACTCCCATCTATTGTTCCTTCTTCCATTAGTCAAGATCCTGTTCATTCTTCTTCATTAGGATCACCTTTTAATCAAAATCCTCAGTTTGATTCACATCATTCACTTTAAAGATCTTCTTGTCATGTTAAACCACCCAATTGGCTTCAAGATTTTATTTGTAATGTGCATAGTGGTATAACATCTATAGTAACATGTTCAAACAACAAACCACTTTATCCATTGTTTACTATTGATTCCTTTTCAAACCTACCAGAAGATTATGTGATTTCTCTTGCCAACGTATTTGCTATTCATGAGCCTAAAAATTATCATAAGGCTAAAGTGAATCCTAATTGGGTGGATGCTATGATTAAAGAGATTGTAGCTTTAGAATCTAATGATACGTAAGAATTTATAGCTTTACTTTTAGGTAAGAAAGCTATTGGATCCAAGTTGTTGTATAAAGTCAAATACATACTCTATTATGGGATACCAATAAGTAGAACAATACTTGCTAGTTTTGTTTAAGATTTGTGCTTAACTAGATATCTTGAATTCAATAACACCTACATATATATTAGAGTTTGTAGGATGCAATTTGCAAGACACCTAGGCATTGACTATGAGTTTTCCTTTGTAACAAAGTGAAAAACCATGGCTAAGCCATTTTAATTAGATTGAATGGCACCCCATGTGCATCTAAGGTCAAGATTTTTTAACAAATGACACCTGGACACCTGATATTTCCTCCTTTCAAGCATTAGATTGATCAAGGTTCTTCCATATTTGATCCAACCTAGAAACAAGTGAAAACTAAGAAAACAAGGGAACAAAACTAGGAAAAATATGAAAAAAAAAATAGAGAGAGAGAGGGGGAGCTCTCCTTCTCGACAATTTCCTATAAGCACACATATACACATATGATAAGTAACAGTAGCAAATTCCCAATTCCCATCATACTCTCTTAACTTGCAATATTTTTTTAACCTACACACAACTGGAACAATAGTAAACATGTAACACATAAATAGCACACTTTAGCCACTTTTCAAGGCCATCTATGAGAGTTCGATAAAGAGAGAGACATAGACACACAGGAGAACAACAAGATAATCTATAAGAACTGTATAGAGCTCAAACTAGTTGTAAATCATTGACATTCTAAATCAACACAATGCTTGACATATCATATAAACCACAAACTCTCATCTCTATCTTGTTATTTTTATAAGGTGCAAAAACGAAAGAACCAATGGTACAAAATATAAAGCCTTTAACACGAGATAATATACAGATTTTTTACATGATCAATGCCTAAGTTGAAATACCCCAAGTTTTGTTCTTACAAAAAGAGTTTAGTATATAAGAACATTCACAAACAACATTTTCACTTTACAATCTTTCCTTTTACCAAAATTAAACTTAACATTTTCACTTTATAAACTAATAGAGGCCTTTAAAATGATTGAAATTGCTTCTGCCATTATATCGAGGATCGAAAAGCCCTCTTTCTAATTTTAAAGCAATCACATATAGAGTAGAGGGAGAATAAAATTTTCCTTAACCTAATTCATCAAACACTAAAGAATAAATAAAGTTGAAAACATCAACTTCATAAATAAATTCCATTATAAATTCAAACCCTAAACCCCACCAAAATAGTAGTGAAAAGCTTAAACCCATAGGTAAAATCAAATACATAATGTAATGGAACAAACCCTAAAACTTACCGGTAAAATAGAGAGAGTTAAAGAGAAGAGTACCTATTAGTCATAAGTAACAAAAAGAAAGACCAACTAATAGTTTTTCATAGATGAGGAGGTGTTGCGACTAGTAGCAGTTAACATAATCAATATTCATAGTTATTAAAATTATGATTCTACTGTTCATTTTAATGAATAGAATCATATAAAATCATATAAAATCGATAAAATGGTAAGCTTATGAAATCGTACGCTTATGAAATCGTACATTGAATTTCCTAATTTTACTAAAAATCTATACAAAAACAATTTTACATCTATTTTAACTAAGAAAAATCTTATGAAATTATAAACTCGTAAAATTGTATTTTTAAATCATAATTTTAACAACTATGTCAACATTGAAACACCTTATTTTAAGGAGTGGGGTAGGAGGGTGTAGAGAAAGAGAGGGGGGGAGGGGGAGGATGCATATGAAGGACAATGAACATGGCGTTTAAGAGAGAGAGAGAGACAGTTTTGTACCTCAATAGGGCTCTTTTCGAAAAATATTACAAAAAGGGGCCAAGATGAAAGTTACTATGTGAGTAAGGTAGGGAAGGCGTGTGCCTAGCCTAGCACGTGCTTTCAATAAAAAAAAAATTCCGGTATTGTCCCTTAAGAAGGCACCAAAGGCGTAAATAAGCTTTGCGCCTTCCACACCCCCTATATATACCCCAATTTGCATGACTAGAACTCACTTTGGCCTCCTTCACTTTCCGAAATCTCCCTTACTCTTTAATTTTCACTCTTCGAGCAATAGTGCAATCCTAAAAGTACTTTTACAACCCCATTTTCTAGACCGATTGGTAAGTAAAAATAGTTCTCTTCTTTTATTCTCATTTATTTTTATAATAAGCAAATTATATTATTAAAATTATTTATCGTAGTTAAAGAAAATTACTGTATTATGTTTATATTTAGTATGTTGTTCATGCACTAGTCTATAGTTAGATAACTCGTGGTAGTAACATAAGAAAATAGGAATGCTACTCATGAAATGCAGTTGATTTTACCTATACATTGGTTAAGCGATCTTGCACTTGTATGCATGGTATGTGATGAAAATGCCCTACCAAGAAATGAAATTGTGTAAGTGCTACATATTACATGAAATTATATGGGCTTAACTCATTTTGGATTTGGTGGATGAATAGGTCAAGAATAATAGAACAAGTGAAAATTATTGTGTATGCAAGAGGGAATATCATGAATGAAAGTATCGATCCACAATATAATAGAGAGTCAATGAAAAAGTCGAAAATGAAGAAGGATTCAAACTTTAGTCACTTCCTTCAACATATTTGTACAAGTATTGGAGTCGATCCTACTGGAGTTAAGCTTATACACTAGTACCCTTACTATTATCAAGGAGGTGTTTCGTATACTCTAGTGGTTATAAGGGATGATGATGATGTAGAAAACTTTATCAAAATGATTGAAGCATTCGAAGAAAACCGAATATAGGAGATATTTGTTAAGGGTGCTAGTCATCCAAGCATAAGTATTAAGCAAAACACTTTATAAGGAGATGCTTCTAACTACCCTCTACCATAAGTCCTGCCAACTCAAGACGACTTCCCAATGTATGAAGGACATAAAACTTTCCTAATAAACAAGCCTACCCTTAAGGAAGGTGGTGTAAATGTGCAAATCATTGAAGAGGCACTTGATGCAAAAGTTAGGTCAATCTTACAGGATGAACTAGGCTACAACCTTAACAAAGAGCTAATTCCTGTAGGACTTGAAAGCGATGATGAGGGTGATCATTTGGGAGCTGAGTTGGGGTTAGAAAAACAAGTTATAGAAGTAGGAAACATGATAAATGGTGCAGCTATGTCAAAATTTATATCCAGTAACATCTTACCTGTACCTCAATTTCCTAGATGCCAGCAAATTTTGATGCTTACCCAACCTAATCCTCTTGAAATGACAACATCGGCAATTAGAGATCTAATTCCATACATGAACATTGGTAGGAGCAGTAGTTATATAACCTTCGAGGAGGACATGGAAGCAGAGAGCAATAACTAAGTAGATGGCAAGGATTTGTTTGCTGGCTAACGATTCAACACAAAGGATGAGCTTATTGATACCATGAAAAGGGACTGTTGATTGGTGATTCTCTATCTGAAATATGAACACCTGCAACTATAGAAAACAGCTATAGGGGAGCATCGGAGAGTACTCTAGTGCGACCACTCTGATGCCTAAATTAGCTCCTTTCATGAGAGTCAATTTATTGAATGGTTATCAAAATGACAGAATGGAGAAGAGGGTCCCCTTACCTAAGAGTCTTGCTTGATATTTATAATAAGTCAATGGAGATTGTCCCTGACTAGGCTGTTTGGTCGAGTTTAAATATTAGGCCCACTAATATAAGCTTACATAACAATTGTCCAAAAAATGCCCATCAACACTTGCCCCTCCACTTTCTTTGGTGGCTAAGTCAGAAAAGATATGACTATTAACACTTGCCCCCCACTCTCTTTAGTGACCAAGTCAAAAAAGAGAGTATTTAGGGAGATTGATTTTATAGGGTTTCTAGATAGGTTTGCAATACCGGCTTAAAGACGCTAAGGCTTGAAGAAGCAAAGGGCAAGAATGACCGGAGCGCTTAAGTGATCGGAGCACTTATAAATATTGGTATGGCTAAAAAGGTGAAGACTCGAAGAGCTTGGAGCACCTGATGAAGCGAGTGCTTAAAGAGGCGAGGGCCTAAAGAGGTTGGAGCACTTGATGAAGTGAGTACCTAAAGAGGTAAAAGCCTAAAGAAACTGAGGTACCTGAAGAGGTAAAGGCTTAAAGAGGCGGGAGTGCCTAAAGAGGCAAGGATCTAAAGAAGTTGGAGCACTTGATGAAATAAGTGCCTGAAGTGTTGAAGGCTTAAAGAGACCAAGGTGCCTAAAAAGGCTGAAGCACCTAATGAAGTGAGCACCTGAAGAGATGAGGAGCCCCTGAAGAGGCGAAGGCTTAAAGAGACAAAGGTGCCTAAAGAGGTAAGGGCCTAAAAAGGCTAGAGCACCTGATGAAGTGAGCGCCTAAAGAGGTGAGGAGCCCCTAAAGAGGAAAGAGCGTCTGATTAAGCGAGTGCTTGAAGAGGCCAATATAACCTAAAAGTCTAGGGCAGCATACAGGTCATCTAGGTTGGATATGACCTGCACTGAGTAAAGCTATAAAATAGGCTAGTTAGCCTTTAATCCATTTAAGGTATAGGACTTTGGCTTACTTACTCATCGTCCATACCAATTGTAGGACTTAGAATATTTCACCCATTACATCTAAATGGCCTCGGGTTTTCAAGAAACTTGTTGTCTATTCGTCAAGCAAAGCAATTGTAATTGAGCAATTAATACATTGATATAACTTGATAAAGAGTTCAAGAAGCGAACTCAAATGTGAAAGCTAAAAATATATCAACTTAGGCATGATATGGAAGACTTATCTCAAAGAATAAATGATTGCTTAGAATTGACTATCCAAACGTAACTTGATATTGAGATTGGAAAGAGCTCAAATATCTTTGATATAGAAAACTCTCCAATTCATGATAATTATAATTTAGTGTTGCCATCACCTAGTAACTCGCATCTTGGCCACGTACAGGTTGATAGAAAAACTTAGCATAGCATGACCTACAAATCGAGGCTTAACCGAGAGGAGCTTAGAGCTTAAGCTCCTATCACGTCACTCAGAGAATAACTCGGCAATTGGCTTCTCAATGTCAGCGATTCAGCCTACGTAATTCATAAGTTGACAAACAAAATATACTTGTGGACACCTTGGCATCAATTAGATAACAACATGACTCTGTTTCAGCACGCATCCGCATTTCCAATCTCAAGTGCATAGCTCGTTAACAACATGACTCTGTTTTAACTAGAATTATCTTAGACTCAGCTTGGCTAGGGAATCTAGTCAGCCAATTTGTCATGGAAATTAGTTATCCACCCAATTACGGAACTTAGTTGGCAAGTTGGCTAGGGAATTCCATAAACTCTACACTGGGCGTCTACAAAAAGGGAATTCAGTTGACGACTATGAAGAGTGCTCCTCGGCCATTCAGCATGGAGCTTGGGAGTTTGATCTTTGAAATACTCGGCAACATTAGAAACTAGATGATACGGCAATTGCTAGAAATATACTCTGCCATCATTAAGAATCTTCAGTAGAGTACTTAGTTCTCCTTTTAGAGGAATTTCAGTAGAGTCGCTGGCAAGGACTGCTCAACTTTCGGCTTACTCTGACTCAAGTTGGCTTCGGATCAATTTCTGCTGTACTGGAGTTGCCGATCTGCCTAACTATAAGTAAGCAGCTTAGCTAGCATGTCTACAATGTACGAGTAATGCTTGGCAAGTTAGCACGTACTTGTGGCTAATCAAGAAAGTAAACTCCAGTCAAGTAGAGCTCATAGTTCAAGCCCGTGTTTGAGTAGAGAAGCTTGGTTCTTTGAGCTTGAGATGGGTGACTCGGCAAGATTTGCTCGACAAGGTTACTCAGCAACTCAGTGTTTCGGCATCAATAGCTCAATGACTTAGTATAGCTGGGACATACTCGACTGCTCAGCCTTTCAATGAAGAGTGCTCCTCAGCCACTCGGTAAGGAGCTCGGGAATTTGCTTTGAAGTACTCGGCAACTCGCTACCGCTTGAATTTACAATACTCGCTCGGAACTAAAGTCTCTTCTCAGCTGTTCGACGCAAGGATTAGGAGTTTCCATTTGGCAGTATACAGCTCGGCCAAAGCTTCTCGACATACTGGGAGTTACTCAGCGTCTTTGGAAACATACGTTCTTGGCACTTTCAAGCTGACGGAATAGTGCTTGGCACATTCTCAAGATTTCGTCCATGTACGCTAAGCTTGGCTTTTGTCTTCATGTCGGCTTACTCAATCCTTTTGTCTACAAATTCAATTATCAATAGATCTCGACTTGGTTGAAAAGAACTCGGAGTACAAGTTTCCAATTCAAAGAGGTCGTGATAGATGGTTGTAATTATCTGACGGATAATTGGCATTTGTATCAACGAGAGTTTCTTATTAGTTGAGAGAATTTTTCAACTTGTCATGCTGCTCGGATCAATTGACCCACTCAAATTGGCGAAGGGAGTACTTAAGCAAATTCAAATTCTACTATATTTTCAAATTCATGAGTAATATGGTAACTACTTGTAGATAATCTTACTTTTGTTTTGAATCCAACAACATAATCGGAGTAGCACCGACATAATAACGGTTACATGCCGGTTTTTAAATATCTACATCACATACAACTTCAAAGCGAAAACCATGAAATTGCCCAAAAGTATTAAACTCGTTTTCCTACAAATAATTTCTAGACCCCCTTCACCAACGACAAAAAAGCAGTTACGTGAGGCAATTTCTTTTTTATATTGTGAACAAGCCTCAAGAACGATAGTAACCGCCACATAATGGTTAAAGACACATCAACACAAAGATGTATAGGAAGAGGAAAAATGAAATTCAAAAGGTCAAAATGCATCGATAAACTCTAAACCAATTTTCACCATATTTGGAGAAAAAGAACTCTAACATACCACCTTTTGAATAAATCCTCGACAAGATGGAATATCTTCCAACATGATTTCAGTGAATTGTTAGAAGGAGCGGTAGTAAATTGTGTCTTTGTAATTTTCCTTGTTCCCATAGACAGCGCCAATTATTAACAGGTGATTCTCGTTCTAGAATGCGAACACTTGCAACATGAGAAAACAGCTATGGGAGGCACTAAAGGGTGTTCCGACGTAGCCACTCTGATGCCTAAATTAGCTCTCTTCATGAGAGACAAGTTGTTAAATGGTTATCAAAATGAGAGTATGGAGAAAAGGATCCCCTTACTTAGGAGTCTTGCTTGATATTTATAGTAAGTCAATGGAAATTGTCCCTGGACTGGGCTGTTAGGTCATATCTAAATATTAGGCCTACTAATATAAGCCCACATAACAATTGTCCAAAAAAATGCCTATCAACAGGTACTACATCAATCACCATTGTGACTACGTAATTCATGAATAAAGACAGCATGTCTGGTCCGTAAACTAATGGAGAAGGACAACGGGTGCAAGTAAAGGCTACAAGCATCATATAAGAAGTTAGTGGGGCTATTTGTCATAACCATTCTTAAGGGAACACACACATGTCAATCCTATTATCACAAATAGGTTAATAGTAAACTTATGGCCAATGGCTTTATCAACAATGTCAAGGAGAATTCAAATATAAAGATTGCAAACCTTCAAGCAAATCTCTTAACCATGTTCAAATATAATGTGACAAGGAAGAGAGTTTGGAATAGCAAGAGAAAGGCTATAGAGATGGTATATGACAATTGGGAGAAAACCTATAACAAACTTCCTATTCTATTAAATGCAATCGAAATTAGTAATCTAAGGACAAAGGTAGTTTGGGGGTAGCAGGGATCTAATGAGCCTAGAGTTTGGATTATGAAGTTGGTCTTCTAGACTTTGAGGCCATACGTGCATACGCTCAAGTTCTATCGACTAGTAGTATACATAGATGGCTCATTGGAAAGTACAACCATAAACTATTGATTGCTTGTTCCATTTATGGTAATAACTTTGTTGTGCCATTAGCCTTTATGCTAGTCAATAAGAAGTCTAAATAGACATGGGTCTGGTTTCTAAAAAGATTAAAGAAATTCGTGGTTAATGGTCAGGAAGAGACAATTTTCCTTATCTCAAACAGGCTCTTTGGGTTCGAGAGTGCACTTGATAAAGATGATGTTAGTTAGAAAGAAACATTTTCAATTTAGAGGTAATGCATATGATATGTTGCCAACAACTTCAACAAAGCACGCAAGAATCAACTGTGCAAGAAAATTGGCCACAATTGCTGTAATGCAAACACAACCTAGGAAATTTGAGCATTTAATGGAGCATATGTGGTAAGTGAAGGAGGACACACTGCTATGGTTCTTACACTTTGATATGCAACAATGGATGTTAGTTCATGATAGTTTCTATCGGTTTGGATATATAAATTCAAACATCATCAAGAGTTACAATGTCATACTTAAAAGTTATAGAGGATTGCCACTCACTACATTTGTGAAGAAAATATTCTACAATTGCATCAACTATTAGGAAAGAAGAGTAAACGAAGCGAAGAAGGGAATGGCCATTGGGCAAGTGTTTATAAAATATGCTACAAATGATGAGCTGCTGACCACTAGTCCTCTTATACGCGCACGACTCTGACGCCTCTAACCCCTCACTCGAAGAATCCTCTCTCAGCAACTTACCAATGACAAGAGACTTTATACGAAAGAAGGATGGCTGAATTCCTTGACAACTCCAAGAGATTACACCCTGCTCTATTCTTTCTCTTATGCTTACATCGACTATTTGCTTGCCAAAGGTTCTGTACCGAATGATCAAACTTTCAATTGCCAAAAAACTCCTGCCGAGTGATGAGACACTTTTCTTCGAGCCAAGTACTTCCTTCGAACTTCCTAATAGTCCCTAATGTTGTAACATCTTAATTCCTCTTACCTGCTGTGACTAGAGAATCTATATACGGAACCAATATTGCATTGCCACCTGTCCTTTTCACCTGACACTGTACTATTTTTCCCTTTTGTTGTTTATCCTTTTTACCCTTTTTCGTATGTATTAGGAATTCTTATTTTGTATGCTTTTTTGTAATTTCTCTGTTTGTATGTTTGCTCTAAGGACTTACTATAAATAGTCTCTCTTGGTTGTAAGCTAGAATCATCTTACATCACAGATAAACATTGAATATACTATTCTTGCGAGACTACTCTCTCTCTAAGACCATTCTCATACACTCTTATCTAATCTTACTAAGTAGCTCAAGATTAGTGGCAAGTAGACCTTAACATCAACTTATGCATCATATCAAGTGAAGTGTCAAGTCATGTTGTGTTTGCAAATGGGTCATATCCTCCAAGTAGCTTCATGTTAACTACTCTTGTTAGTTCATAAACCAATTCATTATATTTTCTTTAAGATTTTGAAAGATCCACTAGTTTGAATTTGCTATAATAAGCCCTAGTGATAATTAAGCTTCTAAGCACATCATATAATCTTGATATTAAACCTTGAGGTTAACTAAAACCTATGTAGTGATGGTCCTTACTAGTCGTTGTTCAAGATATTATTGTGTGTAGAAAGCTTTCCTACATAAAGAGTGTGTTCTGAAGCTTATTCTTTACAAAAATGTCAAATCCTAATGTTTAAAGAAAGATTAATGATGCCGAGAGTGATACTCATGGACGTGGTCAAGTTACCCAACAAACATTACGTACTACTGATGAGTAGATATAAGACCTTACTACTATTGTGGCTAATTTAGTTGTTTCTGTACAGAAAGTCTTAGAGACTAAGCCAAGAGAAAGAGTAGTTAAATACGATTAAGAAATGAGAGAGAGGATTAAAAGGTAAATGAATGAACAAGCACCAGAAGCCTTTCCTATGAACTAAGCACTACCGCGTTGTGCCGATAGAATGTATAGAAGAAGGTTGGAGTTAGACAAAATAGAATAGTATGAAGAAGAAGAGGAACATCATGTTAGGATTGATGAGGGTGAGATTAAAGCACCATGAAGTGTTGAACACGTTAAGGTACAGATTCCGAGCTTTGATGGGTTTAGTAGTACTGATGAGTACCTAGGTTAGGAAGAGAAGATCAAAAAGATATTTGAATTTCATGATTATGAAGATGCTATCCATATTCAAGTGGTGGCATTAGAATTTTCTAGATATGCGGTAATGTGGTAGAAAAAGCTACAGAATGTTCACCTGAAGACATAAAATCCATTCATGGAATGAGATAAACTGAGTTCTGAGAAGTAAGTTCATTCCCGAACACTACGAGCAAGACAATTTTTTATGTCTACAATATTTGAGATAAGGTAACTGGTCAATAGACGACTACATCCGAGAGTTTCAATTACTCATGATCCGGTGTGATGTCAACAAACCTAAGATGCGAACTTTCACAAGGTTCATTTCTAAGCTTAGGATCAAGATTCGTAACATAGTGGAGCTATAGAGTCTTGAGACTCTAGATAAAGCCATCAAGGTAGCATAGAGAGTAGAAAAGTAAAGGCAAAACTAGGTTAGTCATATGCCGAGCAGTTAACCTATGCTGCTGAATAGAAGTGACATGTCGAACCGGCCAGGGAATGACCGAGCATCAAATAGTTTCGAGGTGGAATGTTGAGGGCAAGTGCCTATCTAACCAAAAGAAGGTTGAGGAACCTGAGGTTTGAAAAGACCATAGTCAAAGCTTTGGAAGAAAGACTCGAGAAATCAAATGCTTTAAATGTCTTGGTTATAGACACGTGGCTAGTCAATAACCGAACTGTTGAGTCATGACTATAAAGGGAGACAAGCTTCAATTTGAAGTAAAGTGTGTGAGCGAAGGAGATGAAGAGATGGGAGTTGAGCAAATGTTAGAAGAGTCTTAAAAAGACCCCGATGCTGAGATACTTCCTAAGGGCAATGCCGAGTACTGTTTTGTCGTTCGACGGTCCTTTAGTGCATTCGTGGCAGATGAGAATGAGCAAAGGGAGAACCTCTTCCATACAAATTACCAAATGAATGGCAAGCTATGCACCTTGATCATTAACGGAAGGAGTTACACCAATATCATAACACAAGGGATAGTTAAGGCCATGAAACTGCTAACCGTCCCACATCTTAAGCTGTACAAGATTCACTAGTTGAATGAGAAAGGAGGCTTACATGTTGTTAAGTAAGTTAGAGTACCAATTACCATTGGTGATGGGTACAGGAATGAGGTATTGTGTGATGTCCTTCCAATGTGTGCTTCTCACATATTACTTAGCCGACCATGGTTATTTGACTTAAGGGTGTTGCATGATGGGTATAGGAACACCTAATGTTCCAAAAGGATGGAAAGAAAATAATACTGATGCCCATAAGTCCTAAGGAAGTGTAAGAAGCCCAAGAAAAGGTTACTAGATCTCTATAGCGAAAGTCCCTGGTGATTTCCTAAGCTTAGTCTACCCAAGAAGTCAAGGCCGAGCACCATGTGCTCCTATTAGTGAAGAGACTCTTAGAGGTGAGAGATGCCGAGAAATGCCCAATTGAAGTGAGAGCTCTACTAGAAGAATATGTCGATATATTTCTTACCGAGATGCCAAAAGGTTTACCACCTTTAAGGGGCATTGAGTATTGCATTGATCTTCAACCTAGAGCAACTCTACCAAATTGACCTACTCATAGACTCAATCTTAAGTAGGTAGCCGAGCTGAAGAAGCAAGTTAATGAGTTGGTAGATCGTAAGTATATTTTAGAGAGCGTGAGCCCATGTGCTGTCACCACCATGTTAATACCAAAGAAAGATGGGTCATAAAAAATGTACATTGATAGTCGTACCATCAACAAAATTACTATTAAGTACCGATACCCAATCTCACGATTGGATGATATAGTCGATGAGTTGCATGGTGCCTGCATCTTTTCAAAAATTGATCTGAAAAGTAGCTACCACCAAATACAAGTAAGGCTTAAAGATGAGTAAAAGATAACCTTCAAAACAAAGGATGGCCTATTTAAATGGATGGTAATGCCATTTGGCTTAACTAATGCATCGAGTACATTTATGTGGCTAATGAATCATGTGCTTAGAACATTGATTGGCAAATGTGTTGTGGTCTATTTTGATGACATTCTAGTTTACAATGCTAACATCATCACTCATGTTGAGCATTTAAGATTGGTGTTCAACATCCTCTATGTCGAGAGATTATTCGGCAACCTGAAGAAACGTATGTTTTGTCAAAGTGAGGTTGTATTCTTCAAATATGTTGTCTTAAGGAAAGGAGTTTGAGTTGATGATAAGAAAGTTAGAGCTATTCTTGAATGGCATATGCCAACTAATGCTATCAAAGTTAAGAGCTTCTACGATCTAGCTTTGTTCTATTAAAGATTCATTCGAAACTTCAATTCTATAACTGCGCCATTAATTAAATTGACCAAGAAGAATACTAAGTTTAGGTGGTCAAAGAAGGCTTAGAAGAGTTTTGAAGATGTAAAGTCTAAGTTGATGTTTACTCTAGTAATCACCTTGCAGGATTTCAAGAAGGTTTTTGAGGTTGAATGTGACGCGCTTGGTGTCAGCATTGGTGTTATCTTTATGCAAGAGTGTCGACCAATTGCCTATTTCAGCAAGAAACTCCATAGTGCTGCCTTAAGTTACTCAGCCTACGACAAGGAGTTCTATGCCCTTGTTTGAACACTACAAAACTAGTAGCATTATCTGTTGTTGAGATAGTTTAGTATCTACTCAGATCATGAGTCTCTCAAGCACCATCGTAGGCAGTAGAAACTTTATCAACATCATGCCAAACAGGTTAACTTCCTAGAGAATTTCCACTATGTCATCTGATATAAGAAAGGGAGCACCAACATTATAGTTGACGCTCTTTTCGATCATCATACCCTTATTACAACTACGCAAACCAAGGTACATAGATTCAGCACCCTACCTGATCAATATAAGCATGACTAGTATTATGGGCCCTTAGTGGCCAAGTGCAATGTTAGTGTTGTAGATGGATACTACTTAAGTCAACGGTTTCCGATGAAAGGTAAGCAAGTTTGTGTGTTCAGTGGTTTAGTTAGAGAACTACCCGTCCGTAAAGCTTATGCTGGAGGTTTGGCTAGCCATTTCAGTGAAAAGAGGAAATTGAAATACTAAAAGAACATTTCTACTAACCTAGGATGATGAGGCATATGCGCTGAGTTCTTGGGAGGTGCTAAGTATGTAAACATGTAAAAGGAAGAAGAGAGCTGTATGGAGAATACATACCCCTACCTATACCTGAGTGCCCATAGATCGACTTAAGCATAGATTTCATGCTCGGTCTTCCCTGAACGCCAAGCAAACATGACTCCATTATGGTTGTAGTCAATCGTTTCAGCAAGATGAGCCAATTCATTTCCTACCATAGAACCAATGATGCTTTGTTTATCACTAACCTTTTTTTGCAAGAAATTGTACATCTGCATAGGTTGTCGAAAAGAATTGTATCTGACTGTAATTCGAAGTTCACAAGCTTCTTCTGGAAAACCTTATAGAGGAAACTCGATACTAAGCTTATGTACAGTACTTCGTACCACCCTCAAACAAACAGCTAAACCAAAAGACTTCTACCAAGTGATGAGACAATCTTCTTTCAGCTGAGTACTTTCTTCTGACTTCCTACCAGTCCTTAATGCCACAACATCTTGATTCCCCTTGCCTATTGTGATCAGATAATCTATATACGAAACCAATATTGTGCTACCACCTATCCCTTTGACTTTATACTGTACTATTTTTCCCTTTTGTTGTTATCTTTTTTATCCATTTTTGTATGTACTAGAAATTCTTCTTTTGTATGTCTTTTTGTAATTTCTTTATTTATATAATTCCCCCAAAGACTTACTATAAATAGTCCCTCTTACTTGTAAGCCAAAATCATCTTACATCATAGATATACATTAAATATACTATTCTTACGAAACTACTCTCTCTCCAAAACTATTCTTATACGCTCTTATCTAATCTTGTCAAGTAGCTCAAGATTAGTGGCAGGTGAACCTTAGCATCAACTTATACGTCATATCAAGTGAAGTGTCAAGTTGTATTGTATTCATAGGTGGTTCATATAGGTAAGTCATATTGGTAAGTCATATCCTCTGAGCAACTTCACGTCTACTACTCTTGTCAGTTCATAAACCAATTCATTATATTATCTTCAATATTTCAAAGGACCCATTAGTTTGAATTTGCTATGGTAAGCCTTAATAATAATTGAGCTCCTAAGCACATCAACGTAAAAGCTTAACATATGGACTAGGAGAGCACCTGCTCATACCATTAAGGGTTATAGTTGAGAAAATAAGGTATGGGAAGTGAAGACCAATTAACAGCGAGAACCAAATGGTATCATAAAGCGAAGCAGCTGAATGTACGTCGTAGACACAAATAGGATGATTTGGTCATGTAGGAAGTGGCAAATCTATAGAATCTCATACCCATACGTCGTTAGAGAGCTAAATTCCATTTAAGTCACCAATGGCAAATATGTTAAGGAATGGTATAAGTAGTCCCATTTGTTAGAAATATAGAGTGAACACTTTCTTCTAATAAGCGATGATCAGATTGGTCCTATCTAGATTACGTATTCCTTAAACCTAACAAATATCTAAAATGTAGGCTGGAAAAACTGAGGAAGAAGAGATACCATATGGAGATAGATTTGAGAGAGTTCATTAATAAAACCAAGTGTAGCGCTTATAGGATAGAAGGACACAACAGGAGGAAGTGTCTATAACTTAATAAGAGTGGTATAGACCATTTCATGTCATGTTATTTTCTTAAAGTAAAATGTATACTGTATTATTTTCTTGTCTTGCAGATCACTAAATCGCCATCTTTGTACTATTTTGTAGATTAGATGGATCCTGGCTAACCCTTTTGTGCTGCATAATTAGGCCAAACATCAATCATAGGATGTATGGGAGTTCTGGGTATGGATTAATGCATGTTTCTTTGACAAAATATACAATTTAATAATTTTTCTGAATAACGAGATATAAATTATATATTCATGTAGGGACCAAACCATATTATAGTATGATGAGTTGAGGCGAGCATGTAAAATGATACTGAACAAATATCACTAGACAATCGCATGATCACAAACTTAAAGGTTGTAGGTTTCCTTATGATGTCATAATTACCCTTCATCTTGATCAACCATCACCTCATCACCGTGTTAGTAGAGCGATATAGGCCTGAGAGTCACACTTTCCACATAGCTCATGTGGACTTTACCATCATGCTTTAGGACATAAAGATCCTATTTGGTCTCCATACGGATGGGGCCACATTGACTAGCTCTACGCAATTACCTTAGTAGGAGGTAGCTCAAGGTTTTCTCAGGGATTATCCCATAGATAGTACTAGCAAAGCAGGACGAGTTAGTCTAACCTAGTTATGAGGGAGATTTAAGAGGCTTACTTACGATGTGGATAATGAAACCGTTCAAATGCATACATGAGCATACATCTTATAGTTGTTGGGCGGGTTTCTTATTTGCTATTAAATCATTATCACTCATCTACATGATGTTCTTTCCCTTTTTGGAGTATTTCTCATTTGTTAGAACATTCACTGGGGCTCGACTTACCTAGCATGGCTATATCATCAATTGTGTAAAGCGATACAATCCGGAGAACATAAGATAGGTAAAGCAGCTATACTCTTACAGATATGAGGGTAGGACAGATTCCCCCACATTACTCCTCATAACAAGATTAGGTTTTCCGTCTAAGAGAAGTTACCACTGGCTGCCAAGTAAGCAATATCGTGTAACACCATGCACTACGCCATGTATGTTATTGATGCCTATTAGACCATATTCGATTTAAAAATGAGTCGACAAGTATGTGATACTTCAATAATTTCATCTTACGTTGTATTTGAATGCAATTTACTAATATACTTTCCTTTCTACTACATTGTAGGTTGCATGGGCATCATACATAGAGACCTTTATTCAACTCTTACCCCCCTTTTACAATGCTAGTTGAGCTTTTGGACTGATAGGGTACAACTCATTTGCTTCCAAATTGTCAAATGGCACTTTCTAGACCATGTGATCCCCCAATTTGAGGGTTCTAGGTGGATCCGATGGATGTGAATACCAATAAAGAGCTACACCAGATCAACTTTAAGGGTAAGATGTTGTAAATGACATAATATATTGGCTTACTATTCACTTGTTGTTGTTGTTTATTCACTATAATTATACCATTTAATATACTATCTCATTTGACAAGTTTAGTCACATTTGGTAGTTTATCAAACTGATTGTAGAAGTGCTGAATTGTAAATCCTACTGGTAGGAATTCATGAGCTTTTGTAATGCACTTGCAGGTCTGGTGTCATCATCTTATTAGTGTTAAGAGACTATTTTGCATTGTCTTCAATGTACATTTCATTACTTTACATTTATTCAAGGCATTTGTCAAATAGATAAGAGGATGGGGGATATTGTTAAGGAAGGTGAAAAGAAATATTGTGTCTTTTTTTTTATTTAAAAACAAAGAAGGCACAGTACTTATATACACCTTCTCCTTTAACCAAAGGTATAATGCAAGTATATGCCTTCTTAAGGCACAATACACGCATGTGCCTTATTAAGGCACATACCGATAATTTTTTTATTGAAGGCACACATGAACAAGGAAGGAGAACATAATAACTTTCCTCTTTTGCCCCATTTCATAATATTTTCCAAAAAGCGGTCTATCAAGTTACAAAACTAAAAAAAAAAATCATATAAGACAATGTGATTAAGAGAGACATAGCATTAATGGTGCTTTTCATTTAGTGGAACAGAGATACATGGTTAGGGTTTTTTACTTAAGTTGAGCAAGTTAATTTGACCAACAAAAATTCATGTAAACAAATTAAATTAAATTAAATTATTTTATTTTATCGTATTTTATCGTTTGCTAGTGATAACAAATCAAGACGATGCCATGTTTATTTTAAAACACTATCACAAATTAAATTATATGATAACAGGTTTCGCAAATGTTGCTGGTCATCTAGTTTACGCGACGTTTAGTAAACATGACGAAAACATATAAAAATTAGTTACGCTTTTAAAATATGTAAATGTCATATAAGACTAATTTTGACGTAGTGCCTATAAGTTACGGGGCATTACACTTACCCTTTTGGATTCTTATTTTAAGATACAAATACATATAGAGATATGGACCTCTACTACAACCTAAGATATGACTTGGTGTATGACCAAAGAGGTGATAATGACTAAACTTGTTATAAGGAGTAGAGGGAAGGACATGTTTAGTTGTGTTTTAGTAAGACTATAGTAGTTGTAATAGAGATCGAACTTCTTTGATGGATATTAGCATATCTTATGTAGTATTAATTATTGGTTTGCCTATGTTCTATATGAGCATGTAGACTCCATTAGCTAATGTTATTTATATTTGATGGTTAAGGAGAGACTTATATGAGCCACAATGACATAATGATTCAAAGAATATTTAAAGTATTTATGTTATGGTTTTTTATTAAATTCCGATTACTAGATAGAACCTTTTGTATTGACATGTGGCGGGTTATAGGGTCTCAGGTTCCCATCTATTACAAGGCAAATGTTTCTTGTTCTTGTTTTTTAACCTATGGGCAGAACACAATCATAGTTGTAGAAAGGGATAAGAAAAGAAGGATGATGCTAAATGGCCACCTTAGGAAGTTATGAATGCACTCAAGTTAAAGATCATAACCATACCTTGATTAAGTTGTGTCATTTCAATGTTACATGAAAATTTGATGGAAGTTTCATCTTATGAGCCAGTTGCTCTATCTTGTGATGCACAACCCAAGCACTTGGTTAAGTCATGTCAGAGAAGCACTTGCTCTAAGGGATGAAAGGGATTGCCAATGAACTTATGTCTTATTTTTCCTTCACTAAACAAGCAGTTTACTTGTAGTGGTTGCGGCTTCTCTATTGCACTCATTGAAGCTTCTTCACTTGGTGTACAAACAACCCTATTCACTTCTTGCAAAATAAGGGACAATGTAAGCAAGAGCAGGAAATAAGATAAAAGTGGAAGAAGAAGGAAGGAAGCACAAGCAATGGCGAAAATGGGAAGAAAGTGGAAGAATAAGGGAGAAAGTAACTAGTTTATCTTGGATGTTTTGGAAGGTGACACTTGATAGATTTGGAAAGTGAGAAGAGAGATTGTAATAAGACAACTGATGTGATTAAGAGCTTAGTTAATCACTAGGGCTTATCGTATAAGATAGTAACTTATGAATCCTTCTAGATATCAAAGAAAGAGGAAGTAGGTTAGTAGACATGGTAGCTTTCATAAAGCTACTATCCAGATATGACTTACTAAGGAACACTACACGACTTAATATTTCACTTGATATGACATACTAGCTGATATTAAGATTCACTCGCCATTAATCTTGAGCTACTGGGAATATTAGATAAGAGTGTAAAATGGGTGTATTTAAAGAATAGTATCTCACAAGAATAAGAATATTCATTAACAATCCTCTATAAGATGTGGCTACAAAAGACAAGGGAGTATTTATAGTAAGTCCCTAGGGCCACGAGGAAATATGTGTAATTACAATAAAGAGTAATACAATAATACTAGCTTAGTACATTGCTAAAAGGGTAAAAGGAACAAATAGTCCAAAGGAATATACTACAATGTCAGAAAAAGGAATGACAAGTGGCATGTCATGATTGGGTTCACATGTTAGAATTCTTGGAGCAAAGTGACTAAGTCGATTTGGTGTTGAGGTTGTTGCTATTGTGCTGTACTAAAGGTTACCATAGTGATCAAGTAAAGCATTAGCTCAATAGAGTGGAATTGGAGAGCTTGGCATATAAGGACCTTGCCATTTGGTAGGGGTGCACTTTGTAGGTCAGCAATTGGACAAGAGTTCGAATAAAGTAAAGAATGTCCAAGCTGGGGCCTTAAAGAGTTCTTCCATAGCTCTTCCATGTATTAGAGCTTGTCCTCGATAAGCTGAGAAGACAGGATCCTCCTTATGAGAGATTTTAAGCCTTAAAAGCAAGCTCGGGTGAGGAATCTAGAAGTCAGCACTCTTTAACAACACAAACTAACTAAGTTTCATTCAAACATATACATGAGCACTAAATAAGAGGGATAATAGTGAGATGGATCATCAAAGGAAGAGAGAGAGAGGAGGGGTAGGGTATGGGAGAGTCTAGCTTGAGTGCAAATTAAGTGGGATTTAGATAGGGTATTGTAAAGATTCTTGTAAATTAGGTGAGATTTTATTAAGATATTATGAAGATTTAGAGAAGATATTATGCAGATTGGTTATTAGATGTTGGAGAATGGGATTAGCACTGTAGGTCTTGCCAAAGTTTAGGCAACATGTTAAGTTGATTAAATTAGGTTAGCAAAAATTGAGTTAAGTTTTCTTCTGCTTAGACTTTAAATTTCTAGCAAAACAAACTGGCCTCTCTTTTTCTTCTAGTATCCCCATTATCTACGTGACAATTAGAAAAATTGGCTAGTTATAGTTTATTCCTTTATTAATTGTTAATAGTATAAAAATTATTATTATTATTACGACCACCACAACCACTATTATCATTATTATTGTCATTGCTATTATTGTTATTTCTTTTTTATTGGCTTGAAATTTGATTTTAAGTTGATTCAAAATTTAATAAAATAAAATTATGTCAATAGTACATTGTAACATCCCAAACTCAAGGTACCCTAACTTGATATATGCCATTACTAGTTAAGAACACAGTAAGGCTCTACCTTCATTCTACAATTGCAAATGTACTCATACAACTGCTAATCTCTATTTAATGAATAACTTCACAAATAACAATAATATGAATGACTTACCAATAAGTCATTCCAATTCACAATGACATAACCAATTTAAGAGTCTAACTCTAATAATACTAAGGTCCTGTTTGGATGGTCTATTTTTTGTCTTTATCTTATCTGTATCTATTTGAAATCCGATGTTTAGAAATCATCTTATCTATATCTTAACTGTTTCAGTTTCATAATTATAATTAAAGTGGTGATTGGAGTGTTACAATTAAGAAATGAAATTTCGTGTACTTTTAAAAGAAAAGATTTGAAAATAATATATTTTATGCATTGGAAATGATTATTTTAATTAGATAATTAATTTTAAAAGAGATGTATATATGGAATTATATGTCCATCTTTTTGGTGTCTTATTCTTACTAAACACAAGATTCAAGTAGACACGAAATAGATACTAATAAGATAAAAAATAAACGAACCAAATGGTGCCTAAAACAATAATAACCCTAGATCATCCTAAAAAAGAACCAACAATGTTAGTGGTAGAATCACATCAACAAGTATCAATTGGAGTAATCTCTCTAACATAAGATTTAGAAACTCTAATGAGTCAATCACCTATTAACCCTGATCATCATCATCATATTAATAATAGTAATTTCCACTATCTTCATCTTGATAATAATAAAGACATCTCCTATTTCATCATAATCAACTATCTCATCCTAAGTAATTAAAGCTAAAAAAGACAACAAGAGTGAACCCAATACATTATATTACATCTACACGTGCATGTATACACAATGGAAGTATCATAGGCATTTAATGTAGTAAAATAAAATAAACAATCAATTATTATCTTTTATTTGAGCCTTTAATCATCACAAATGTACACAAAACCCTACACACAAACTTATAATATATATATATATCGATCCCAAGCATGAACTGCCACCTCCGACCCCAACTAATATAATGTTGGAAACTGCCACCTCTAGCCCTGACATCCCTATATCTACCATAAATCCTCCCTAAGGTTCTACCACCTTCGACCCTTAAGCTAAGCCAAGAGGGAAAGAACATCCTTCTAAGATGAATGTCTTGCACCAATTGATGATAAGGAGGAGAACTTCCAATCTTCGATATTTTTTTCTTTGCTTTTTTTTTTTTTTCTACAACACATAGGCACAAGATTCCAACACTCACACATCCTCACATACACGACTTCAACTACAAGCTCCACTGTACTCTAAAACTTAAAAATAGCACCCTATAGCACATCACAATAATAATAACAACTCCAACACACTATAAGATGAAAGTTTACAAGAAGGATGAAAGGAAACGGAGCTTACTTAAAGAAATTAAAATAAACCAATTCCTACACATAGAAACACTAAAAGAATCAGTAAGAACAAGCCCAAAGGCAATCCTTTACATACAGTACGAAAAAAGAAAATGAACCTTAGCTCCAAAACCCAAACTTTTGAAAAGTCCTTCATTAAAGCAATCTCTCATTCAAATTTCCTTAAGTTTCTAGCATAGATTCATTATCTTTTAGATCAAATTGGTAAGGAAGTGCAATAGCTACATTAAGAGGAGAGAAAAATAACATGAAGAGGGATGAACTAATGTTAGGACAAAAAGATGGGACTGTGACCACGTAATGGAGATAGGAGTAGTAATATATATATATATATTTTAATTCAAAAATTATAAAATTGCCCCCTACTAAGATATTTAAAAAGATTTCATAAATATATTATATAATATCAAGTATGCGTATATTGCATATACTTAGGTAGGTTGCTATTATTGCATTAAACTTTAACAATTCCCATGGTTGCACCCGGCTTTATAAGCGCATCTATATATAAAAGTGGACTCATGTTATTATTATTGTTATTCGTGTAAGATCATAACTATACAAATTTGTTAGACTAAAACCTTACCTTGTAATAGTGTTATTTTCATTAGCACATTTTATAAGATTCTTATCTCTTGAGTCTATACATTATAGTAGTTATTTGAATATCATTTCTAGTTTTGTTATTTTTCCACTCTAGAATTATTATATTGCATTATCATCTATGAGGATAATAATTTTTAGCCCTATATTTTTTTTAGTTTTACCTTATCAAATATTATAATGTCGAGTTTTAATTACAATTATACATAGTGACCATTATTAATATTATTGTTTTCATCTTACGTAGTTTCTATAACTGCAATTATTATCATTGTTATTGGTATTAAAGAAATACAAGCTCAACTTATAGTGTTATACACGTTTCATTTTATAATGAGAAATAAGGATATCATTTAATTGGTAATATTAATTATGTGTGTCCTCTTTCATTTTTAGGGACTGTCTTAAAATAAGAATACCCATAGTATTTGCTAGTTCTCGTTTTGCAATTGGAGAATTCTTTTTTTTTTTTTTTCTTGATAGAAAGATAATGCATTACACATGAGCACAAAAGAAACAACAAAAGTCAAACAAACAATCGAAGAGATCACCTTATGTCTAAAGCTAAGGAATGATTCCTCAAACTAAGGTCTTGTGAGGAGGAAACATAAGAACAACAATTCATCATAAACGAAGAGAAAAAAGGAGGTAAAGCATCTAAGAAGAGAGAAAAGCTTGGGTCTTCTAGACCCCTCTTTGCCAAAAGATCAGCTGCTTCATTTCTTTTACGGTTAACCCTACATAAAGAAATGGATTCAAACTAAACCAACAAGTTTTCACAATCTTGTAAAGTAAGATGACAACAACCAATATCTATGTTTAGGTTTTTTAACCACTCTTGCACTTGTTATGAGTCGGTAACACATATGACTTTGGTGTAATATTTATTTCAAGCAAGGTGTAACCCTTCTCTAATTGCACTAAGTTCTACTTCTAGAGGGGAAAAGCCTGCAACCTGTTTATGTAATGCCTAGAGAATAATATTATTGTGATCAAAACAAATGACTCTAATGCCAGAAGTTAAAGTAACATCTAAGAAAGCACCATCACATTCAATTCTTACCCACCCTTCCTTGTTATGATATGAGACAAATCTAAAGGTTGTCTCTTCCATTTTTGTTTTTCCTTCCTATAGAAAACCTACCACTCATTTGCTTCATACCTTACTTGCTCAATGCATCCTTTGTCAGTAATGGGTTCCCTAAAGATAATGTTGTTCCGTTGTTTCCAAATAACTTTAAGGCCTGCTAAAAAGATGACATACCTTAGTAGGTTAACTCTTATCCAATTCATTCTTGATCACTTTCATTTTATTGTTATCTAAGTCCACAAATCTTCAAAGTTGACAGATTAATAGGAGTTGAAATGCCTACGGCCGCCCATAATCTTCTAGACCAACTACAATTCAAATATACATATTGGATAGTTTCTACTTCCTGTTTACAAAAAGGGTAGACATATTGCAAAGGAAGTCCTCTTTTGAACATATTTTTTCCCGTAGCTAATCCATTATGTAGGATTCTCCAAATAAGGAGTTGAGTGCTAGGGCATGTGGGAAGTTTCCATGTCCATTTCCAAGACTCTGAGCTTTCATGGGGCTGGTCTTCTTTATAAATTTGAAGGTAACCCGATTTAGTACTTAGTTCCCTATCCATCTGATGCGGCCATCTCTCAATGTCACTTTCTACTTCAAAATCACTAAGCACCAATGATCTAAGGATGTTATGGATCTAGTTATCCAAAGGATAGCTAATGACATCCTCTTTCCATCCAATATCATTGTTCCAAACTTAACATAGAAGAAAGCTTCTATCATATTTGTTCAGAGGTCCCTATATCCTTTCTTCAATCAATTTGTCTTCTATCCAAATGTCACTCCAAAACCTTGCTAATCATCCATTCTTGACTTTAAAATGCAATCTTTTCTCTATCCATTATAATCCCATAAGCAACTTTGGCTAAAAGGGTGATCCTTTCTTTTTCTTGCCATTTCAATTTTGAAGTCTATGCTTTAGTGTAACGAGGGAGCTCTACATTCCTTTTGAGGTGCTAAGCCAAATTTATGAAGCTTACTTTGTTTCTCTTATGAATGTCCATTAAGCCTAGTCCCCCTAGTTCCTTTGGTTGCTTTTGCTTCATCCAATTAATCTAACGCATCTTTCTTTTATCTTGAGTGCTCCCTTAGATGAAATCCCAATGAATTTGTTCAATTTCTCTAGTCAACCCTTTCAACATAGGTATAACTTAGAGTAGTAATTAACTATCCCCTAAAGAGTTGAAGATGCTAAGAGAGTTTGACTTACCATGCTAAGGAGGTTTGATTTTCAACTTAAAAGTTTCCTTCTCAACATTTCCAAGATAAAAGAGAGATCATAAATTGTCAACTTGCCATCTTCTCTAATAAGAACACTTAAGTACTTAACAAAATCCATAGAAGGGCAAATACCTAAGATAGAACATATGTGTTCCTTATCAGCTACAAGTATATTTCGAGAGAAGAGGATACAAGATTTAGAGTAATTAACTTGCTATCTTGACATATCACTAAACCTAGTCATAACTTACATCATAACTTTGGCATTTTCTTCTATTGCTTCTCGTAGGAGAAGTAGATCATCAACAAAGAAGATATACGAGAATAGTAGATCCATACCTCTAACCTCTAAAGGACTCCACTACTTTGCTACCACCATAGTATGAATAATTTACTAAGGATCTCCATACCCAAGATGAAAAGGTATAGAGATAACAGATACCCTTACCTATGACTACGACTAATTGAGAAAGGTTCCATCATAGATCCATTTAGTATAAGTCTAAATTAAACTAAGGCCAAACACAAATTGATAAACTTTATCTAAGACTAAGAAAAGTTTAAGGTTGTTAACGTAAATTGGATATAATCCCATTACATACAGTCATAGGCTTTTTCTAGGTCCAGTTTGATAACTATCCACTTTTTCCTTCCCTCTCCCCCCCCCCCCCCCCCCCCCCCTCCTTTTTTTTTTGCTAATAAAGTGTAAGACTTCTTGAAAGAGAATCGCATTGTCCCTTATTGATCTTCCAGGGATAAAACTGGACTACTTAAGTCTAATAATCTCTTGTAAAAGGGGTTGTAAGCAATTTACAAGGTACTTACTCACTACTTTATAGAGAGTAGTACACAAGTTGATTAGATGGAACTCCTGTAACCGGCTGACCACAACAACTTTAGGAATAAGGACCAAGAAGGTGTGATTCAATTCTTCTAGCATGATACCTGAGTGTAAAATACGGCTTATGAGCAAACATGCCTTACTCCTATAACCTCCAAACACTGCTTATAGAACTCTATGTGAAGACCATCAATACTTGGGGATGTGTGATTATTAATACACCAACAGAGCTTATTTGATTTCAACATAGGTACATTGTTGCTGCAAAGTTTCTTTCTCCTCTTCCAGAAGACATCTCTGACCGCTCTCCCATTTAAAAGAATTTCTCCATACGAAGATAAGCTTAGTATTAAAGAGGTTACTGAAAAGCCTTTTTCTTCTTCAACCTAGTTTCTTACTGAGTCATACAATCTATTGACCTAAGATTTAGATCTTCATGCCAAGATGCTAACATGGAAGTATTTCATGTTTCTCTCTACATTAATGATCCATTTAGCTTTGGCTTTGGCTACCTAGAGTTTTTCTACTTACTTGAGGACCCATGAAAGCTCTTCTTGTAAACTCTTTCTCTCTTAATAAGCTTTTAAGGTAAACTGTGAAATAAACCAAGGCAAACCTTTTCTAATCCTTTGATCAAACACCACTTCTAGATATGTGATAAGTGTAAATTGCTTTACACTTTCAAAGCATATTTAGGCATAGAATTGATTGTAAATGTGATTCAATTCTTTAGTTTGGATACTTAATTGTATAAAATATGAATTTCAAGTAAATCAGGAGTAAAGGGATGAATTATACACAAGAACAACAATTTTTTAGTCAGTCGTGGTGATGAAAGTAAAGAAATAAGTGTAAAAGCATCAATCACGAACGTGATAATGAAGCAATGAAGAATCCACCCTGGTCATGCCCTCAATCACAACCGTGATCGAGGGAACTTTGTCAATTCCCTTATCAATTATGACCATGTGTGATTGAATAGTAGGAGGATGATCACAGCCATTATCATAGGCATGATGGTATTTAATAATGTGACGAGGAGTTCATGGCCTCAATAATGGCCATAATTGTTGAAAAATAATTCTTTTCGAGACTATCACGCCCTAAGTCGTGAGTGTGATAAAAAGGGGCACAATTATTCTTTTCAACCTTTTCACATCAACCAGTATATAGGAAATGTCAAGTAGTGCCGTGAAGGGGTAGATTCGAGTTTTTTGACAGAGAGAATATAAAAAGATATCGTAAATTGTAGAGAAAAAGGAAAATCAATTTTTCAGACATCAAATTTTAGGAGAGTAGATATCATAAAAAATAACACATCACTTGTCCACAATACGTCCATTCACTCATCCTTGTGCCCAGTCTTGCATTTTTTTGTTTGTATGCTATATAATTTCCCAAGTGTGTACTTTATTTTCTCGAAATCACTCGAGAGAGATGACAGGAATTCATTGTTCATATATTCATCAAACTTCTTCAATGGAATAAAAAAGGGTTTTTACTTTTAACTGATTCCATGCTTTATTTCTACATAATTATGTTTCTGATTAGCTTGTGTTGTTGTTTTATCAGAGTAGTCCGTTAAGGCTTGCTACATCATTAGTAGAATCAAGTGCTTGAAAAAGTAATTTCCTGATGTTTGTTAATTCTAATGAATGGAATTTAATGGATCCAACTATGATGTAGCACACGACATCGACTTAACACAGATTTTACTAGAATATGTCGAAAGATAATTATATTGAATAGATCTAGTTCATTAGAACAATTTACTTCTGATAATAAGGATATTATTAGGAAAGTTACTACATCCATAGAGGAATTGATACATTAACACGACATTAATGCAATCTTAGTTTGCTGTTAATTAGGAAGAGATTCAAATAGACACAATTAAGATTAGAAATAAGTAGTTCTGAGAAGAATGCTTATATACTGTAATTTCTCGCAATTAACAAGTATTAGGATGAAAAGTATTTTGGTAAGATGATGCTAAATGATGAAGCAAGTCTGCATGTTAAGTATATTTTCGCAGTTGTTCTTGTAATCATTGTATTAATCATTCTAGTTTGTGGATTAGTGTAGTTTAGTTAATAATTAGAGTCTTAATAATCAATCACTTAGTAAATTTGATTGCTAGATAATAGGAAAATTATTAAGTACTAGTGTTTAAGTCATTTTTCCCGTGGAAATAACCCTATACTCATCCGTACTACAAAATGATAGGTACACTTGCTTGTCGAACAGAGTTAAGGATAGAATATAGGTTTATAAATTGTAAAACTCAAAAGCTCTAAATAGAGGCAATCAAGTTTTTGGCACCATTGCCAAGAAAAATCAACATCATCATTTGGAACATTAAGAGTCCTATTGTTCTAGCCTTTTTTTTTTCTTTTTTTTTTTTCTAATCATTGGTAGTTTAGTCGTAATACTTGTGCTCATATTTGATTATTTGCTAAATTATAGTTTATGACCCGAAGTAGTACAACTGATCTAGTTGACTTCGATCCTGAAGCCAAGATAACACTTAAAAGTAACTTAAAGAAAGTTCGAAAATATTTTGAGGTGCAAATATCAACTAGTAAGGAAGCAAGAGCACAAGAATCGTTGATATCTAGAATGAATAACCCAAATCAAAACGCCGAGTCGCCAGTAGCAAATCAGTTTTTAAATCTAGAAGATGGTATCCAAGGTGATCCACCATTGAATTTGGACCCACATCTTGATGTGAATCGAAATGTAGTACGAGCAAGAATCAAGCTAAGAGTAAATCAGCCAATGGCTCTAAGGACAATGTTGAATTATTTTAGGCCTAACCTAGATGGGGCTAGTACCAATATAACTCGGCCTAGAATTTAAGCCAATACATTTGAAATCAAGCCGAGTATCATACAAATGATCCAGCAATGTGTTCAGTTTAATAGGTTCAGTGATGAAGACCCTAACAACCATTTGTAGTAGTTCTTAGAGATATGTAACACCTTTAAGATAGATGGAGTTTCTAAGGACGCTATCAGACTTAAGCTATTTCCATTTTCACTAAGGTCGAATGCAAAGCAGTGGCTTAACTCTATGCCACAGAATTCCATTAACACTTAGCAAGAAATGGTTAAACTATTTACGAGAAAATATTTCCAACTCTTAAAGACAGCTAAGCTAAGGGCAGATATTTCTTCTTTCAATCAAATGGATTCAAAGACTCTATATGAAGCATGGGAGAGGTGGAAAGAGTTGTTAAGAAAGTAGCCCCATCTTGGTCTTTTAGATTAGCATCAAGTTTAGACATTCTATAATAGACTGAACTACACCACCAAGCAACTCATTGATGCAGCTATTGGAGGAAACCTAAACCATAAGTGACCTGAGCAATGCATTTAATTGTTTGAAGACATGGCCAATAATCATTATTAGTAGTCATCTACAAGAGGAAGAGAAAGAAAGTCAACAAGAAAACATGAATTGGATGCCACTTCCACTTTAGCACATAAGGTGGAAGTATTGATAAGGAAAATTGATAGTCTCACAATGGGTCAAAACAAAGCGTTAGCAGTTACAGGTTCAGAGTTGGGTAACCCATCCGATATTAATCAAGTGGAAGAAGTTGACTACCTGAGGAACCCGATCAAACCTAGCAATGATCCTTTCAGCAACACCTATTATCCGTGTTGGAGAAATCATCCAAATTTCTAATGGGGCAACAACACCAGTCAAGGTCCTAACATACCTCCTCCTGGATTTCAAAGACAATTGCCACCTCCTCAAGGTAAACCAATGTCCATTGAGGAAATATTGGCTCAATACATCAAGACCTCTAAGAGCTACCACCAAGTCATAGAAGTAACCTTAAGAAATCAAGGAGCCTCAATACATAACTTAGAAAATCAGCTTGGGCAAATTTTAAGATGTTATCTAAAAGAGCTCCTGGATTGCTACCGGGCAACACGGGGACAAACCCTAAGGAGCATGTTAAGGCTATGACTCTTAGAAGTGGTAAGGAGTTACAAACTTCTGAGAGGATCTAAGACAGTGGAAAAGAAGTTGAGGCCACTAATGAGGATCAACTAGTGAATAATGGATCATTAGAAGAGAAAGTCTTACCAATAGCGCCAAAAGAATATAAGCCACATTTGCTATACCCTTCTAGACTAAGGAATGATAAGGATGATGAGCATTATTTGGAACTCTTTAAGTACTTGCACATCAACCTTCCTTTAGTGGAAGCTTTGGGCCAGATGCCTAAGTATGCAAAATTTTTTAAGGAGCTTCTTTCCAACAAGAAGAAATTGGAGGATCTTTCTACTGTTATCCTGGGTAGAGAATGCTCTGTTGTTCTTATGAACAAGTTACCTAGGAAACTCAAGGATTCTAGTAGCTTTATTATCCCTTATTTGATAAGAGACCTTCTAGTAGAGAAGACATTAGCAGATCTTGGAGCCAGCATCAATTTGATGCCCTATAGTTTGTTTAAGAGATTGAATTTTGGGGGAGCCCAAAAGGACTTGAATGAGCATTCAATTAGCAAACAAATCCATGCGATTCCCAAGAGGGGTTGTGGAAGATGTTTTGGTTAAAGTACATGACTTTATTTTTCTTGCAGATTTTGTAGTATTGGACATGGACGAAGATATCGAGGTTCCACTCATATTGGGAAGACCATTCTTGCTAATTGCGGGTGCTGTGATTGATGTCAAGGATGGGAAGCTGGTGCTTCGGGTTGGAAACAAGGAAATGGTGATCAAAATGCCTGACATCTTCCAAAAATCAATGAGCGGTGATGATGAATGCTTTGCTATTGATTCATTTGACTTTACCATTTTTGAGTTTTTGTAAGATATCTTGAGTAAGGATCCTTTAAAGCCATGCTTGACGAAAGGAAATGAGGTAGATGAAGTGGAAGAGATGATCACTCAATTAAAGGTATGTAGTACATGAGTAAAGAATTTTGGGATTAAAGAGATTGACAAGAGTTTGATTACTCATATAAAGCCTTTAGTTGAAGGGGCCCCTAACATAGAAATGAAACAATTGCCTACTTATTTAGAATATGCTTTTCTATCTGAAGATTCTAAGTTATCGGTGATCATATCATCAAGGCTAGATTCTTATCAAAAAGAGAAAATTTTATTAGTTCTTAAAGAACATAAGAGGGCAATTGCATGGAAGATATCAGACTACTAGAGAATTAGTCCTTCATTTTGTATACATAAAATTTTAATGGAGGATGGATGTAAATCGGTAGTGCAACCTCAAAGGAGGTTGAATCCTAACATGAAGGAAGTCGTTAAGAAAGAGGTAGTGAAGCTGATGGATGTAGGACTCATCTACGCAATATTAGATAATCCATGGGTGAGTTCGGTTCAAGTAGTTCCAAAGAAGGGCAACATGACAATAGTAGCAAACGAGAAGAATGAGTTGGTACCAATGCGTACTGTAACTAGTTGGAGAGTATGCATTGATTACAAGAAAGTTAATGGTGCCACAAGGAAAGATCACTTTCCACTACCTTTTATTGATCAAATGCTAGAGAGATTAGTGATTCATGAATACTATTGTTTCTTAAATGGGATGTCTAGTTATTTTCATATTCCGATAGCTTTGGAAGGCTAAGAAAATACTACTTTTACTTGCTCTTATGGTACTTTCGCATACCATAGAATGCCGTTCGGATTGTGTAACGCACTGCCACTTTTCAGCATTATATGATGGCTATTTTTGGAGATTTAGTAGAAAATGTGATGGAAGTCTTTATGGATGATTTTTTCGTGTTTGGTAATACATTTGATGGATGTGTTACAAATTTAAAAAGGGTTCTATAGAGGTGCGAAGAGACGAACTTAGTTCTCAACTGGGAAAAGTGCTAGTTTATGGTACAGCAAGGCATTGTGTTAGGACATAATATATCAAACAAAGGCATCGAGGTAGATAAGGCAAAAATAGAAGTGATATTAAGGTTAACACCACCGTCATCTATGAAGGCTGTGAGAAGCTTTTTAGGGCATGTTGGATTTTATCGACGATTCATTAAGGACTTCTCTAAGATAGCGAGGCTGTTGACAAAGCTCCTCGAGAAGGGTATACTGTTTGATTTTAACACCAATTGTTTAGAGGCTTTTAACATTTTGAAAGAACAATTGATCAATGCTCTTATCATGGTAGTCCCTGACTAGACCATGCCATTTGAATTAATGTGTGATGCTAATGACTCAACAATAGGAGCAATATTGGGACAGAAGAAGGACCAACACTTTCAACCAATACATTATGCTAGCAAGACACTCACTCCAACTCAAGAGAATTACACTACAATTGAGAAAGAATTGCTAGCAATTGTTTTTGCTTTTGACAAATTTCAGCCCTATCTGATTCTCTCGAAAGTGATTGTTTACACCGATTACTCAACTTTAAGATAACTTTTATTTAAATTTGATGCAAAACCTTGATTGATTCGTTGGTTACTATTGCTACAAAAATTTGATTTAGAAATAAAGGACAAGAAGGGGGTCGAAAATTTGGCTGCAGACTATTTGTCTAAGTTGGATAATCTACATCTGGAAGAATTAGATGAGGATGACATTAATGACAAATTTTTTAAAGAAAGCTTGTTTTCCCTTTACACAGTAGCAACCCATAACATTCCATGGTTTGCTAATATAGCAAATTATTTGGTTAGAAAGGTTTTACTGCAAGATTTGGATCACCACAAGAAAAAGAAGTTTTTCTTGGAGTTAAAATATTACTTTTAGGAAGATCCTTTTCTTTTTCGAGTGTGTACTAATCAGATTATTTGACGATGTGTATCACATGAAGAAGGACAAAATTTTGTTCCGTTGACATAATGGTCCAACAAGTGGTTACTATAATGCAAACAGAATAGCTCAGAAAGTGTTAAAGGCTGGTTTTTATTAGCCAAATATATTTCGAGACATTCATGATTATGTTATAGCTTGCAATAGGTTTCAAAGATTTGGGAATATTTCTAAGAAGGATGAAATGCCGTAGAATTATGTATTAGAATGTGAAGTCTTTGATGTTTGGGGAATAAACTTCATGAGACCGTTCCAAAGTCCGTATGGTAATAAGTACATTTTAGTCGCAATTGATTATGTGTCAAAGTGGGTTGAAGCTCAAGCTTTACTGACAAATGATGCTAAGGTGGTAGCAAAATTTTTGAGAAAGTTATTTTCTAGATTTAGAGTACTCCGAGCATTGATTAGTGATACAAGAAACCACTTTTGCAATAACTAGATTAAACGAGTCCTTAATAGATATGGAGTACACCAAAGGATGTCTACTCCTTACCATCTACAAACAAGTGGCTAAGTAAAAGTATTTAATAGGGACTTAAAAAGGGTTTTAGAGAAGGCTATAGCACATAATAGAAAAGATTGGGCTAACAAGCTAGATGATGCTTTATGGGCATACCGAACTGCTTACAAGACTCCATTAGGTACTACTCCTTATCAATTAGTGTATGGTAAGGATAGCTATTTACCGATAAAGAATGAACATAAGGCTTATTGGGCTTTGAAGACGGCAAATTTGGATTATGAAGCAACCGGTAAACTTAGCTGTTTCTTACTTAATGAATTGGACAAGTGGCATTAGATTGCTTATCAAAATAATCGAATGTATAAGGAGCAAGCTAAACATCTTCATGATTCCAGGATTAAGCACCCTAAGTAATTTAAGGAGGGTGATTAATAACTCTTATTTTAAACACATTTCACATGGTGATTTTATAGTATTTCCCTTACATCTTTGGTTTTCTTTAAAGAAATTGATACTTAATTGAGTAAGATTTTAATTTCAAGGTTTGAACGTGTTCTTGGATTGAAAATGAAGAAAAGGAATCAAGTTTAACTCAATTTGGAGTTTAAATGAATGAGTTATGAAGTTTTGAAGTTACATAAACAATAGAAATTTTGGTCAGAAAGTTACACCATTTGGGACACAATTGTGTCCCTAGACTGTGTCCATCCAAGAAGATTTGCTAAGGTCAGAAAGTTACATGACTTGGGAACACAACTGTATCCCAGGCTGTATCTGGTAACGAAAAAAGGGACTTTACGATACATTATAAAAAAACTTACTAAGGTTTCACATAGGGAAGTTTGGACATTCAAAAGATAAGAGACTTGAAGAGAAGGAGAAGAAAAAGGTGAAAGAAACACCCAACTTCAAGATTGAAGAGATTTATCATCAATAAAAGGAGTTTTTCATGTTTTATTTATTGATTTTGTTGCAATTCGTTTTTAGTTTCATTATAATAGCTTAAAATTCTTGTATTTAGGATTATGGAACCTAGGGTTTCATGTGACTATTAGATTGATTGATAATTTTCAATAAAATTTCTATCTTTTCTTGATTTAATTATGTTATTTAATTGTTAATCGATATTTCTAGGGTATCAATCTATGATATTATGCATGATGATTGAGAAATCACATGTGTAATGAGATCTTGATATAATTGGAGAGAATTGCATGTGTACTTAAGATAAGATACATGTTTCTTCCGGAAAGTTGTTCTTTTGTACGGGAATTCATTATACATTAATGCAATTTTGAATAATATTACTAAGTGAAGAGATTCCGGTAAATAATTTAGGATTAGGGTTAATATGCTTGAGAAAGGTATTAACTTTAATTGTGAATCCCTCCAGTCAAGAATAATAAAGATTGAATTAGATACATTTTAAGCGGTCACATGTTAAATACTAGGAGAAATAATTCCTAAATACATTATTACCTTCTTGAAGTCGTTCTTAATTTTATCACTTTCTAAATTGCTTAATCAAGTCTCATAATTAGGTTAGTTTGTTAATTTTAGTATTTTTAATTCATTCAACCCATCACAATTTTCCAGTTAGATAATAAAGTTAAGATTAATATTAGTACTCAAAGTCTTTGAGGGATCGACTCAGACTCATATCCGCTATATTAAAACTAATAGATGCACTTGCCTGATATCAATGATCTAATACTGTTGTACAATTCTAAACTTAAGTTATTTCCTAGAAAACTTATGTTTAAGTAGTCAGGTCCATTTTTAGTGAAAAAGGCATTTCTATATGGAGCAATGGAGGTTGAACACCCGGAAAAGGGGACATTCAAGGTTAATAGGCAGTGGTTGAAGATATACCATAGAGAAGTGAATTAATAAGAAGGGAAGGAGGAGTTAAGACTTCTCTAATTCAAGGATTAAAGTTAGATACCCTGGGAACGTTGAGCTTAAGACGTTAAACAAGCATGTTTTGTTTATTTATTAGACTTTCAATTTCATCTTGTTTATTTTGAGTACTTTGATAATTGTTGAGGTTTTAATTTTAATTAATTGTTGTTATTGTTAGTGGTTTAGATTGGTTTAAGTGTTTTGCTTATAATTCATGCACAAAGAAAGAGATCATAGAGTGAAAGTCATGGAAATTCAATAAGAAGAGAAGAATTCATAGAGTATAGGGACATGGATGGAAATTGGAAGCCTAATATGCATCTCGATTGTGATAAAGGTAAGTATTTGAATTTTTCAAGTAAAACATTCATTGGGGGATCAATCACAGCTGCAATAAATTAACAGGGCTAATTCACCTGTCAATCACGGTCATGATCAATCCCTTATGAGCGTTCACACCTCAATCACGACCATGATCAATACGCTAGAAGTTCTTCATGTCATCACAGTCGTGATCTAATAAGATAATTGTGAAATCTAAGGCTACAGTATTAGTCACGAGTGTCATCATGCCCATGTCTATAAAAGAGGGAAGGCCTTGATGGTTTAAAAATTTTAGGCATCGAACTTATCACAAGACTCATTACACCCATGACCAAGCTTAAAAAAGGGATCACGGCCTTGATTATGTTCTTGTTGCCCCACTATATAAGAAATTTCCCTCTCTCTCTCCTCATTTCTCACATTTCAAATTTCCACCCTGTGATAACACTCTCCACGCTTAACCCTTACGAAAAACCCGCATCATTTTTGTCGCATAAATCCTTACTCCAACCCATTCTAACACTTGCATGATTATTCTCATCACAATAACACTCTTCTGAGGTATGATTTCCCTCTTTTTCCTTCATCTTTCTTTACATGTATAGTGATTCATTTCATGTAACTTTAATTTTTATCTATATATGTTAGTTATGATTGGTGAAATTGTTGTTATAGTAGTTGTAGTGTGTTTGTATCATCCTTAGACTTTGAACTTGCATAAATTTGCAATGGAAGTTGCTTATTTAAAATGAAACCCTAATTCCTTTAGATAACGGTAGAATCAAGGATTACTGCAAATTGAGCCTAAGATTGATGAATTTATCTGTATAAAAGTGTAACATTAAGTGTGTTTAATCAAGGGAAGACATTCATCCTTTGTCGATGTTATGGCTATGAGTTGAGTTATGTTGAATTCATTTGTAGTGGATGTGTGGAAGTTGGTTAGGATTGATCATGATTAGTTAATAGATGGGCTATGTTTGTAAGTAGTAAGAAGTTGAATTGGGTTTTCTTGAATTAAAGTGTGCTTGAAGTTTAAACTAACAATTGATATCTATAGATTGCACCAAAACGTTCAACTAATTCTCGGCATAAACGACCAAGAGCTAATAGTCCTCCTTCTCCTCTTCTCCAACGTTCTGACGCAACAAGTTCTAGTCGGTCAGTTGCTTCACTAGCCAATATAACTGATGAGCAAGCAAACAAATTCAAGAAGTTTACCGCAAAAAAAAAGCTTATTAAGAGACATTGTATAATGGATTAGGATGTACTGGGGGGAGTATGGCTTAAAGATAGCCATGCAATGGTTATTAGGGAATGGACCATGGCTAAAGTTGTTTTAAGTTTAAGAAAGACACATCGACAAACAACCCTAGCTTTTCTCTCATCCTTCAAGATTAAGTACAAATATATTGGCTCTAAGATGGACAATGAGGTAGAGTTCTTTACATTTGGAAGGACTCACACCTTTGATATGCTGACATTCATATGGGCAATGGGGTTATACACCCAAGCTATGCTTTAAGATGAGGAGTTTGTTGATTTACCTATAAGCCTACCCCATAGAACTTCTATAACTGAATTTTGGAGAGAAATCTCCAATGAAAGTAGCTTCAGGACAAGTAAATCAAAATTTTATACTTTAAAGAAGACCAGTGCTTGAGCCTTCCATTATATTTTGGTCAAGATGTTCTATGGGAAGCACGAAAGCCCTTGAGCAGTAGGGGAGCATGATTTATTAGCTTTATATAGTATGTTGACGAGGTTTCTAGTGAATGTAGGCATCTTAACCACATATGGTCTTCATTGGTAGACTTTCGATAAGAGTAAAGGCGTATTTGTGGGGGGGGCTAATCACTAGGATTTTAAGGAATCTAAGGTTGTGGCCTACAAGTAACAAGCCAAGCGACTCTTGTGCTAATCTTAAACCACTTCTAAGAACCCCTTTTAATCAATGGGGTATTGCCAGAGTCTCAAATCCTAATTTGGATATCGAGGACCTTAGAGCTCCTGATTTTGCACCTTTAACTTCTAGCTTCTCAGTTGGGAATTTAAAGAGATTAGAAACTGAGGTGGCTAAGATTAAGGAAACTCATAAGGGGATTGTCGAGCTCTTGAAGAATATAACCACCAAAGTAGGAGCGGCTATACCTTCTTGTTTCTCTCGTCCCCAAACTCAAGAGGATGCTGGTCCCAGTCAAACTCTAGTTCCCCCACCAATGCTAGCTCCCTAAGGAGGAGAAGAAGACGAAGGAGATGAAGAGTTTGAAGAGGAAAACTCTGGTGATGACGAGGACGAGTTTGAAGAGGCCAATAGTGACGATGAAGAATGTACTGAAGAAGCTCAGTAAGTACTAGTTGGATAAGATGTTAAGGATGAAAGTGAGGAGGAGTCCTCTGAGGAGGATGAAGAGTGGTCGGATGAGGAGACAGTAGCCGATGATGATTGACTTGTTTCTTTCTTGTTTGTTTTTCTTTTATTTTGTTTTCTTTGCATCCTTTTGATGTGTTTGGTTGGTTTAGGATCACTAGTTCATTGAGAGTTTACTTTTACTGATGTATATTGTTATGGAGATTATCATATCATGAGCTTGTCATCTTTTATTTTGTTTTGTTGTTTTGGCTTTATGGTCAAGTGTCTTTCATTGTTAGAGTTGTTATGGTGTTGGAAGCTGTACTCTTTAATCATTTAGGAATCAATGAATTACTTGAACTTCATGTTTCAGGGAAGGCCAATTCTTGTTGTTTCTTCATTTTCATCTTTCTAGTTACTTTAATTATATGCCTATTTTATGTTTACTTCCTTCCGACATTAAGGACAATGTGTCTCATTAAGTGTAGGGAAAGGTAATTTATGTTCATCAAAAACCTTCCACTTAAGTTTATATATTTCAAACTATGACTTGACTTAATGGATTGTGGATTTAACAAAATAGCAATCAATTTGGTAAGTTAATTTTGTGTCTCATTCAATTCTTGTGGACTTAGTTTACATGATCAAGATAATGGAATAAAATCTCAGTAAATCACACTTGCTTACTATTTAATGAATGAGTTTAAGGGTTAAAAGTGAATCGTAGTCTTCATTTCAAAGTTAATTGATTGTGCTTCTAAATTTTCTAAGTAGTATATCTACTTTTTGATTACTTTTGGGAGATCATTTAATCTTGAATGAAAAGAGAAAATGAAGTACTTCACTTGTTGATACTTTTTGAGAATCTCTTCAAATTAGAATAAATTGAAGTGTTTAAGGACTAAATTACTAAGAGCAGGCTTTAGTCCCTTAAAAGAGCGAAGTTTGACTCCATTGCAAATTTTTTTCTTTATAACTTTTTAATAAGAACTTTTTAAGGATCAAGTTAGTAAGGGTGGGCTTCGATCCCTTAGAATAGTGAAATCTAACTCTACTACTGAACTTTAACCTTATAACCAAGTTAATAAGGGTAGGTTTCGGTCCCTTAGAAGAGCGAAGTTTGACTCCATTGCTGATATTTGGTATTCTTACGTGTAAAAAATGAAAAAATAAAAAAAAATGAATGCAATGTGTATGTCATATTGGAGAGATTCAATAAAAAAAAGTAGAAATATAGGGGAAAGATGGATGCAATATACTTTTCTTCTAGATTAGTGTTCTTAAGAAGTAATTGAAGGTTTCGTATACATTTAGAGAAGAAGATGAAGTATAACCAATTTTCATTTATCTATTTAACTTTGTGTTAACTTTGGACCTTTAAAGGATTTTTCTTAAATAGTAAGAGTGAAACATGTTTTACTTTGACTAGTCTTACAATATTGTTTTTGTATTCTAAGAACACAATGGGGTATGCATAAAGTTAAGCCACTATGGATGTTTTGTCAAATGTGAAATTAATTGTTTTGAGTGTTTGCTTGGAGACAAGCAAATCTTAAGTGTAAGGAAGTTTGATAAGTGTAAATTACTTTACACTTTCAAAGCATGTTTAGGCACAGAATTGATCATAAATATAATTTAATTCTTTAGTTTGGATACTTAATTGTATAAAATATAGATTTTAGGTAAATCACGAGCCAATGGATGAATTATACACAAGAACAACAACTTTTAAGTCAGCACAACCATAAAGGAAAAGAAATAATTGTGAAAGCATCAATCATGGGTGTAATAATGAAGCAATGAAGAATCCACCCTGGTCCCGCCTTCAATCATGGCCGTCCGTGATTGAATAGTAGGAGGATGATCACAGCCATTATCACGGGCATGATGGTATCTAATAATGTGATGAGGAGTTCATGGCCTCTTAATAATGGCCGTAATTGTTGAAAAATAATTCTTTTTGAGACTATCATGCCCCGAGTTACGAGCGTAATAAAAGGTGCACAACTATTCTTTTCAACCTTTTCACGTCAACCAGTACATGAGAAACGTCAAGTGGTGCCGTGAAGGGGTAAATTCGAGTTTTTTTATGGGGAGAATATAAAAAGATATCGCAAATTGTGGAGAAAAAATATATCAATTTTTCAAACATCAAATTTGAGGAGAGTAGACATCATCAAGAACAACACATCACTTGTCCACAACACATCCATTCACCCATCCTTGTACCCTGTCTTGCGTTTTTTTCGTTTTTGTTCTATATAATTTCCCAAGTGTGTACTTTACATTCCCAGAGTTACTCGAGAGAGACAACAAGAATTCATTGTTCGTATATTCATCAAACTTCTTCAATGGAATAAAAAAGGGTTTTTACTTTTTACTTATTCCATGTTTTATTTCTACATAATTATGTCTCCGGTTAGCTTATGTTATTGTTTTATTATATGTAAGTAGTCCATTAGGGCTTACTACATCATTAGTATGATCAAGTGCTTGAAAAAGTAATTTCTTGATGTTTGTTAATTCCGATGAATAGCATTTAATGGATCTAAGTATGGTGTAGTGCATGATATCGACTTAGGACAAATTTCAATAAATATATCGAGAGATAATTTTATTGAATAGATCTAGTTCGTTAGAACAACTTACTCCTGATAATAGAGATATTATTAGAAAAGTTGTTGTATCCATAGAGGAATCGATACATTAACACGACATTAATGCAATCTTAGTTGATTGTTAATTAGGAAGAGATTCTAATAGACACAATTAGGATTAGAAATAAATAGTTCTGAGAAGAATGCTTATAGGCTGTAATTTCCCACAATTAATAAGTATTAGGATGAAATGTATTTTGGTAAGATGATGCTAAATGATGAAGCAAGTCTACATGTTAAGTGTATTTTTGTAGTTGTTCTTGTAATCATTGTATTAATCATTCTAATTTGTGGATTAGTGTAGTTAAGTTAACAATTAGAGTCATAATAATCGATCACTTAGTAAATTTGACTACTAGATAATAGGAAAATTATTAAGTACTAGTGTTTGAGTCAGTTTCCTAGTAGAGACAACCATTTACTCATTTGTGCTATAAAACGATAAGTATACTTACCTATCGAACCGAGTTAAGGATATAATATAGGTTTATAAATTATAAAACTCGAAAGCTCTTAAAAGAGGCAATCAATATATACAATGCTAAACACCTCCTTATTCCAAGTTTTTAAAGCTTCAATAAAATGTAGAAGATCTATGGAAAAGGAAAATTTGAGTTACCCTAGATACTTACCACTAACAACTTAAAACTTGAGTGCTCTAACCATACAGGTTGACAGTGCAAAGGCTTATTGCGAGGTAAACCACCACCCTTCCCCCCGAAACTTTGTATTTGTATTCAAAAGAATTGTCAAGTGGTCCAAATGGTTAAAGGGGACATGGACAAGTTTAGCTTTCGGAAAAATAGTCCTTTAATCATAGTTATCCTAAGCACGGTCTAGACATGTTTAAATAAGGTCAAATAAATTCTTTGACCACATAAACCATATGAAACAGGTCCAATGAAGCCTAAGTTAACTATACCAAAGAGATTCATACAATTTTGGTATTCCCAGGCTTTACTTTGGTTCACTATAATACCTCTCCACTTCTACTCTCTTGAAAGAATTTCATTAAGGTCTCTAATGAGAACCTAAGCTCCAGTAATCTTTATTGCCCATTCTTACAGCTCCTTCTACAGCAAGTGCCTAATATTTCTTGAAGGGTGTGCATAAATTAAAGAAATAAACCATGAACAATCATAATTATGTACCTAGATTTCCATCAATACTTACTGACAAGAGTTGTGGGATAAGTTAATCTTCACCTCTTCAGCATTCCAAAGGACTAGAATTCCTACACTAAAGCCTTTTACCTCAACACAGATGATGTAATTATAACCAAGGAAGTCCTTTAACCCCACCAAGGCTTATCTACCCCTTTTTGTCTTTGTAATAATAAGAACCTAAGGATTATATTAGTTCTTGATATCATGGATGGCTCTTTGCCTACCGATGGAATTTGCTCCTCTCATATTCCAGGCTAGTACTCAAAATGGGAGCATACACATGCTAGAGGACAAAGTATTAGAGGACAAAGTATTGATGAATTTTAATGAAATCATAAAAGCATTCATCTTATACTAAAAGTTATTTGTGTAAGCCTACTGAAGATACTCAGGAGACATCCACCATTAGCATGGCTAAAATAGTGTGTGAAACACTACCATCTAAAGTTCCCATGCTATGAGAAGAACTATCCTCTCTCTTTCCTCCATCGATAACAACACAAAAGGAATCTGTTGGACTTCCATTAGGGCTTTTATTTGAAAGTATAATCTTTCCACTAGAATCTTACATGTCCATTCCATTGCCTTCAACATGTTGCCCCCCAACAAGTCTTGCCTAAACATAAGCATCTTTATCACCACCATGCATTGTTTCATGACTTTGATCAATCTTTATCCTTGCATGAATGTTCTTGCCCAACCAGCAATTGGTCGGAAAAATATTTCAAATGCTTCATATTTTCTCCATTTGGTTAGGTGGAAGATGATCCCTTGCAATTACACTAGTACTAGCCTTAAAGACCTATGTACTCTAATCTCCTAGATTTGTGAGTCTAAGTGAGTTCTTGGTCTATCTAAGTCTTTATGTAGGATTTGCAGCAAAATTCCCACTTCTAACGTGTTTACCATTTTGCCTTACAATCTTCTTGGCAACTGTCATTGAGTTCCTTTTCTTTTCTCCTTTCACGATTGTTCTTGAGGAAGTTAGAGAGGTTCCTTTTCCTTTTTTATTAGTGTTTTTTAGAGTAAAAACCTATTTCAAGTCTTCCTCGAGTATATTTAAATCTCTAGAAGAGAGGACTTCCCGATTAGTCACTTCAATTTCCAATTGTCGCGACTCTTCATTAGGTAATGTGTTTTTGATACTTAAAGAGAGTCTATTTCCTTTCCCTTTATGTGTTTGTCCACTAATATGATATGCGAGTTTGACCTCCTTCTTCTTGAAAGCCCTTTTTATGTGTCGTACTTTTATCCATGGACCATAGTGCTCGTTAATAAATGGCTCTTTATCTACTGTCTTTTTAGAAGATTTAAAATCTTCTTCGATTGAAGCACTCATCTCCCCACTCTCTTTCATCTGAGCAATAACATCACTCTCCCTATTGCCGAATGGTTTTGACTCTTATCTCCTTCAACATATTTCCCTTGTTCCAAGGTATGTTCCTTGGAAACAACATTGTTTCCATCCATAACTTTGATAGTGTTATCAACGGGAGGAGTTATAACCTTTAATTGTTTTTCTCTAAAAGAGCATTGCCTTTTATTATGACTAATGCATCCACAAACTTCACAAAGTCTCGATATTCCCTTATATTGAATTTGGTAATATTTTCCATTGAGGATTAACTTGTGTTTCCATGGGACATTCATGTCCACTTGAACACAAAATCAAGCAAATCGTCCTCTCTCCAACCCTACAGTATAAGAATTGAATCTCAACACTAAACCAATTTTTTCTCCAATCCTTCTAATTGCTAAAGGCGAAAAACATTCTATCGATGAGCTGATATTATGCACCCAAACTACAATAGCATTACACGATGACTAATCCATTCTAAAATCCGGTTCCCATCTTTTTAAAGCCAGATAGTGTCCATTAATGAACCATGGATCATTTTTTATAATCCATTGATGATCGAGGTTATTATCAAGGGATATAAAATAAAATCCTAACCTAGGGTGAATAAGCTTGAACGTACTGAAAGCTCGAACGTACTGAAAGCTCTCCACATTTTTTCAACCGGTCATGTATGATCTTGAATCCTAAATTTGGCCCCATAATCTTTGCATTAAAAGTATGGTGCCAAGGTAAATAAAGGATGTCTTTTTCTTATTTTGATAATTTGACATAGCATGTTCATAGGTTAGCTTCTTTATTCAATCTTTCTTCCTCTTCTTATGTATTGTTCATATCATGATCCATCTCACCTGCAACATAATAGTTAGGAGGATTTTCAAAGCGGAAACTTTTATAAGCACCAAGAATATTCGTCAAAACTATATCTCTAAAGGAGAGTCGAGGTGAATTCTGCTCTATTTGGACCACACCATCTGTAGCACCAACTTCTAGAGGCTGACCATTATCAAATGCTAGCCTCTTACGACTTCATTGAACTCTATCACTGCAAACGTCTTTCAAAAGCATCGAAGAAGAGCACCTAGGGTTAGGGTTTTGTGTACCCATTAATTACGCTAATTAGAGAATTCTATACTTACTTGAATTATATTTATTATATATTTTAATATATCATTGTTTCTATATTTTAGTTTTTATAGGATATCATTTAAATTGTTGCGAGTAGTATTTTGGTTAGTAGCAAATTTAGTTTGGGGGATATCATTGTTTTACTGTGTTGAATAAGGCCCTGTTGAGTGGCGACGAATAATAGATTATTCTTATTCTTCTTTTTGCCCTTTTAGGAGTCGTTGATGGAAGCAATTTAGTTCATATAGCAATTTGATTAATGCATGTATGTTAAAAGAATCGTCGCGCTTAATTAGATTGATGTTGTTGCTATATCTATTTATTATATAAAAATATATATATTTTTTATATCATGATGACCTTGAACATTAATTTATCCTTTTCTTGAAACGTTTTAATTCATAGTATAAAGAATCCTTTTACTCTTTTATATTTCTACACTCGAAAACGACTTGGCTATTCCTCATATATATATATATATATAAATACATATTTTCCAATTACAATACAACTTGGGGAGGGTTCTAAAAATATCCTTTCGCCCATTTATATTTCTACACTCGAAAACGGCTAGGCTATTCTTTTTTTTATTTTTTTTTTTCAATTACAATACAATTTGAGAGAGGGGAAATTCAAGCCTTAATTAATCTCAATGGAAAACCAGTAATATACCACTAAACTGCAACAGTTTTGGTGGTTACTCCTCATATTACATACTTATCTTGTATACTATAACAAATTCTCACTTATTATATAACAATATTGAAATATATAACAGTAAGATTTTTGAAATTGAACTCCCTTTCTTATAAGATAAACTATATAAATAATTTATATTGACTTCCTTCGAAAGGTAAAAGTGTTTATGCTCATAGTTATAAAGATATAGATGATTCTTGTAAAGCTCGAAGTATGCCTCTTCTCTTTTTGTTTTAATTTAATCTTGACGAGGATTGTGATATTATATAATTAAGTAGGCACAAGCATATATATTATCATTATATATTTTATATTTTCCGACTACCAAGAAATTACACAAGCAGAAATAATTTATGAACATTTTATCAAAAGATAGGTTCAATATTGAAATTTTGATAAAACCGAAACATAATTATCGACTTAGAATTAAGATTACTGTATCATTTGTAAAAGATATTGGTTAAATTTTTTGAAGTTTCACGTACTTGGATGCATCCCTACAAATGAGTAGGGTGTTCACCAAATTGAACTAATAAAAAAATTAAATAATAATAAATCAAATTGAAGTACAAAGTACAGTTTATCTACGATGAGATTCAGCTTTGATTTGACCTCCTAAACTATTTAAAGTCAACCTTGAGTGGTATTCTATGTAAACCAAGGGAAATTTAACTAGACCAAACACATTTAACCTAGATATTAGAATCTCTCTCTTTCTCTCTACCCCTTCATTTTGATGAACATATTAAACTTTAGGTTCTCTAAATCTATAATATTCTAACCATAAAAATTCTAATATTTATACCTTCTGATATATACTTGTTTATCAAATAGGTAAAAAGTACTTACAATCCTTTAATGTCAATTAAGATACATCAAAATATAACCATCTACAGTGAAATGAAAAAATAAATAAATAATTATGTTTCAAACCAAAATTGGACATAACGTTTTAAAGTAACTTGATTCAATTCAAAAGGATTATGAGCAGAACTAAAATGCAATTAGTTTCGATTTGACCTCCAAACCTAATCTCAATCTGGTTAACGTTAAGTATGAATCAACCAATATTGTGAAATGAGTCAGATAGAAAAGATTAATATGTAGCATGAATTAATTCTAAGTTGCATTACACTGTACTGGTTTAATATTCCAAACATTCCTCTTGTTTAAGTTGTCTACTTTCTATGTACAAATGACATTTGGTTCTTGTTCCTTGGTTTATATTGTAGTCCAACTCTTTTTTATTTTTTTTTTTTTATTTGTCCTTATCCTTACTACATCGTTCATTACATAGTTCCTTGACTATTTTCACATTTTCCTGTGGTACAAGCTTTTCTTTCTAACGCAATTTTCCTCTTAACAATTTTACAGCTGATGGCAACCCAAGTTAAACAAAATGATGCCGCAACCTTAGGCCAGCTAAAGCAAGCACGCAAGGACTTAAAGTCCCTTCATCAAAACTCGTAAACCTTGGAAAAAGACCTTATCAACATGGACAAGAGGTTTTACATCATAGATGAAACTCTAACAACACCACCAAAAAGAGTGGCTACTCTTTAGTTCTTAGCCACGGCAAAAAAGGCTCTCGATACCCAAATAAACCGTGCGAACTCCTGCTCTTCCCTCCTAGATAGCTTCCGAGTGTTTGAGTCTGTTCAGCACAAACCTCTCCAACTTTCCACCAAACTACCTAAAGAGACATCACCTAAGAAATGCCTCATAGGGCTGCTACGATATGTTGATCAGTTGAAGAACGCAATAACGTCCTCTGTAGGTGAAGATGGTGAACCAACTATACAAACGCTTCAAGAAGTGGTGGAGTTCTTAAGCAGGACTGAGGCTACAGATCAATTCAGAATGCAGAGACTAATCACACTAAAAGCATATTATGAGATAAAAATAGATGGCATTAGGTTCGAAGGGTTGCTCGACAAAGCCCTGCCAAATTTACAAAGCGAGTATGAGAATATATCGATGAAACTAATACATCGAATCTTAGGGGAAGTTCATGATAATGAAGGGGAATTGGTGACTTTTGACCTAGGCATAGAGGAGGAAGTTGAAGTTCTAAGGAAAATTTCGGAAACTTTAGCTCCGAATGATTGTTTAGATATCTACATTGACATCTTTGTCAAGGTGAAGAACATCTCTGGTTTCATAGAATCATAAGTCTGCTGCTTCTTTCCCTATTTAGTTCCCTCATGTTTTCTTATTTTTCATAACAATAAAATTGCATAGAGGTAGCTACTTACAAGCATTATTTGCATACTTTCTCCAAATCTGCGTCATACATCAATTATGGCTGTATTATATTGAGCTTGCAATTTTACTTTTGAAAGTACCATGTTTTGTTGGAGAGCTTCCTTGTGTAATTCTACTCTTGGCACTACTAGTGATATGCAAAATAGGCGGATACATGTAGAGTTACCATGGATATAGAGGATGTTATCATCACGTAAAATCTAATAGTACCGAGTATTTACAAGTTATTGTCTAGATTGTACTATCAAATACTTTGGACGATAAATAGGAGACAGAAAAACATGGTAGCACAATCAATAAACAGGATCTCTAAAAAGAATTTCTAATTAAGATAAATTTTTGGGTAAGATACAAAAGAGCAACAAAGGCACTGATGAGGCTAAACCCAGAGTACCTATGGACGTATACTCCTGAAGAAATCGATGAGATGGAATGGGAGATCTTGGAGACAGCGATATCCCTCTGGATCCAATGCTTTCGATTGGCAGTGAAACTAGTTTTCGTTTCTGAAAAAGAAGCTTCACAACTAAGTACTAGGAGGAATCATGGAAGGCCTAGTTTGGCTAGAATGCTTTGTCAAGATTGTGGAGAAAATCATGGTAGTCTTATTCCACTTTGGAGAGGGAGTTGCCAGGAGCAAGAAGGAGCCTTAAAAGCTATTCAAGCTCCTTGACATTTTTCACTCACTCGAGAAAATCGAGCCCGACTGCTTGTGCATGTAGCTAATAAAGTGCTTTAGGTATTCGGGCTACAAAAAGATGGTTCTACTCCGAAACTTGTTAGGCACGCAATTAGCTATCTAAAATACCTTGCGACTGACAATTGTAGTGTTCCAACGGCATAAGTCTTCTTATAAAGCAGATATGGAGAGCATGAATATTGTCAAAACCAAAATCAGGTGAAGACTTAAATAAAAGATGCCATTCTGAATATCATGGAAGCCATCCAGAGAAATTTGGAATAGAAAATGACACGCTACCGAGATAAAATCCTTTCAAATGTTTTTGCAAGGAACATTTACTGGTATATCAACGTGAGGACTAGGATAGGAATACTGAGCTTGGGAAGCTACTAGGAGCAGAGTACAAGAAGAGACAATACAAGGTTGTTGCTGAGGAATCTATTTACATGTATCAGAAACAAGCTGCTTGGGGACCACTAGTAAGGTTGGATAATGAAGATTTGGATACGCAAGTTGATCATAAGGAGCCCGGGAGAACCGGCACTATAACTAGAGGGAAAATGGATGCTTTCCTAAAAGGTTTTGAGGAAATTTCTCAAAGGCATAGAGGCTTTTAGGTTATTCCAGATGCAGATTTGAGGGAGCAGATCAAAGAAGCTACTATCCAATATGCAGTTTCTGCATAAATACAAAGTTTATAAACTTTCATTCTTCCATTCTACAATGGAATTCCCTTTTTACTCCAGAGACCATACATGATTTGATAGCACAGATCTTTGAGGATGTAGATCCAGAGAATGGAGGAAAATGAAAGAGGCACGATTCTAGGGACTTGAGATCAGGACCAATCCAACTTCCAGGAGATGATTACTTCAAGGATCATCAACGGTCTCGATCAAATGTCACCAATCTATGAATGGTATTCGGCATAGAACTCCTCATTTTGGAAAATTGTAATGCTACTATTTATTGAGAAATGTATGGAGTAGTTTTGAAAAGAAGTCTCATATTGTGTATATTTTCCTTCCATGCAATTCAGCTGTGTAAGCGCATTGTGTGCACCATTACAAAGAAAATGCATAAAGTACACAAAATTAAGAAGATAACTAAAGTTTGTGAGATTTATTCTCCAGAAAATATAAGCTTTCTCAATGCAAAAGGTGAGCATATACAAAATAGGTCAATACAAAACCTTATTTATACCTACTCTTTAGTTATGGATTTTCAAATTTTGTAACCAAAACCTAACCCGTATCATCTAAAAATCATTGAAAACCTCTTTAATAAAATTTTCTTTTAAATGTTTATAATCTATAATTTTTGTCTCAACTCAATATTTTCACGATTTTATAATTAGTATATTTATCAATTTATCATACAATAAGACCACAAAATTACAATCTATCATAAAATTTGGATTCATTTGCTCAAAATAAACAGCAGCATCAAATCTATTATAGGAATTTTACAAATATAAGAATATCCCTACAAAATATGAATAATAATGAAACAAAACGAACAAAGCTTCTACAATTCCATGTTAATCAACATTCACAACAACTTCACAATAATGCAATTTGTCTTTTTGCTTCAATCAATATCCAAAACTTCTTCAATGATAGAACTTCTCTTCTAAAAATAAAGAAAATATTGATCTAAAATGTTATCAAGTATAGAAGATAGAATAATGTAATGAAGTTGATATAAGGAAGAAAAAACTAAATATCGATATAATTTTGTGTTATATTCAATATCATTAGTTAATGATTTTATGAGCTGGATATAAGCTATCTTAAAACTAACTTATCAACTCAAAGTATAGGCTTTAGAGTGAGTATAGCATATGATGAAACATATAACTGTCTATCTTAGAGTACAAATTTCAGGGGCACAAGGTATAAGGATCTTATGGTACACCCTATCCAGCGAGAATCAATTTCAGAAAATTGTATTGAAAACCTATTAGGTGATCCTTAATACTCACCCGAAATCTACTCAATCAAGTAATGCAAAGTAAGGTTGATTAATATAAAAGTTACATATTTTATTCCAACTTCATATTATATTTATGTGTATATTTTTATTCCCTTGATAGAAAAGACACATTGATCCAAAAAATATATACAAAAGTTATTCAAATATAAAAATTACATGGAAAAAGAAAGAGAAGAATAATAAAACAAGCCAAGAGTTCATGCCATCATCAACCGTACATTAGCCAACGTCCAAGGAAGTTTATGCTCAAATCAAGCACGTCTCTGGCATTAAACAAACAAGGAGCACTAGGGTAGCCGTCCAAGCAAGAAGCAACCCGATCCAAGTCCACATGAAGTACTACAGCAGCCAACAGCCAGCCCATGTACCGACACCACAGGCAAGAGTAATTTAAGAAGTTTGATACCATGGGGACAGAAGGACATTGAAGACATAACAACACAGTTTTGGCATTTCTTCTTTCTTTAGGTTTAGTTTTAGCCAACATCTTTAATCCTAAGGCCATGCATGGTGCAAGAAATATCGAGATAACATTGAGAAATCGGATAAAAAGACTAATTGAAGCCTAATTTACATCATAAGTGTCTAGTTTTCTTTCATAAATATATTCATAATCTGTTGCTTATTCTTTTGTGTGTTGCTCTTATATTTTATGAAGTAAATAACTTTGTTTGTATGTTATTATTTAATTATTTGAATGGATGATTTTTACGGATTGGAATTGTTTTGATTTAGTTATGATATGGACACATGCATATTAATTTAAATCTACTATTCGCACATGTAATGTAATTAAAATTATTTATCCTAACAAAGGGATATGCAGTGTGATTACAATTCAATTAGGATGTTTAGATTTGTAGAAATCTTCTTACTTGTTGATAATATGAATTGAGCAATTCGGTAGGGAAGCTAATGCCATAAGTTGGATTATTACAACTCGAACCGATCCTTGTAAATTAATAAAAGCTCCAATAATCAATCCTAATATTTACTAGATACATATGTAAATTTTCCAAATTATAGCCTAGTCAATATTCTACATGTTTAGATCATTGATTTTTTGCCTTGTGGATTATTGGTACAATTAGTTTTTATTAGTTTAGTTTAATTATTCTTTCTTATGATAAATTCAATGATGTAGCTAAAAACTATAGTTGACATGATTGGTAGTAATACTTAGTCCTAATGGGAACAACTTAGTCTCTCTAGTTCTTCTTATCACTTTATCATAAAGAAGTAAACTAGTAAGTATTAAAATGCACTTTTAATGTTGTTGCCTAGAAAGGCTTTGGCATTGTAAGGCTTGCTTACTCACTATTACTCAATATTGACTTATTATGACATTTCTTTAGTGTTTTTGACAAGCATTTTTTGTCAAGCTCGATGTTGGGGCTCCAATCACTTACAACAATAACATACATCTACAATGAGTGTCAAAGTTCCTTTAGGAGTTACCAACCCAATGCTTAATTCAATCAACAATAACACACAACAAGAGAGCATAAGAGTTTACACGAGTGTGAGATTCTAACCCTCTCTCTAAGGAGGGGAATAGAGTATTTATTTTCAAGGCTTTGGATACATGATTAATCAATAATCTGCAACCTAAGATGTCTTGTCTAAGGTTTTAGGTTTAAGGTTGGTAAGATCCTCTATTAGAATAAGGCTATGATTACCTTAGGCCTTACGTTTGTCCCTTCATACTTAATGAATTGGGAGCATTGTACTATTAGGGTACATGGCTATCCCTTTGCCTTTAATGACTTATAGGTGTTGTATTGCTTCAATACATGGCTCTTATTTATGATGCACCTTAGAGGTTCAATTATGAGGTGAGGAGAACAAAAGGCTTGTACCTTAAATAGCTCAACTCATTTATTTTGGGTAGCTATACCTTATATAGCCTAGTTTATTCATGTTTGGTGGTCAGGCTCTAATTGTATTAGGTCTAGACCAAGCTTAATACTATCACCAAGTGTATACATAGGGGCCTTAATCCCATCTACATTAGAATCCTCTAGAGAAGAGGATGATATCCTATCCAAGTAGCTTAATGTGTAAATACAAAATAGCTTTGACAATAACAATTCATATTTTGAACATGCATCAACTTAGGAGAAGTAATGATCATAGAGAGATATAATGCTAAAATTATCATAATTATCCTCACTCATATTGATAGATAAAGTACATGGATTTGCTTGTAATATATATTAAATTTTGATTTAATGATATAAAAGTAATCCGTGCTCTTCAACATAAGGTAACTTAAAAAACTTTTTCTTTTATTTATTCTATTTACCTTTTTCTTCTTGATGGTTAAGCCCAAAATAATAATCTTAGTACCGGGAGGAAGGGACAAAGAAAAATAGATGGCATGTGCAAAGTATAATCACCTGGATCTAACCCTATAGGATTTGTCCATAAGAGAATAAACACTTACAAGGGCCAATAGGGTTGAAAGAAATATAGCCAGCCTATTCCACTTATATATATCTTAGACCACTCTAGGTACTAGGAGATCACAATGTGGAATCTATAAACTCACTCTCTCTCTTTGTTGATGTTACATTCTCATGACACTCTTATTGATTTAAGTGTTAAAGTGGCTAGGTTAAAGCAACCTCTAGTGCCTTTTAGCTCAATTTGTTCATCTTGTAGGCCTACTTAGCTCTATTAACACTTTAGGTGCCTTAGGCCAAGTCTAAGTTCCTTATAACAAGAATTAAGCATCAACAATTCGATGCCAAATAAAGACAAACAATCTCCTAAGATAAAGCTCTCTTTAAGAGCCCAACATAGCCATCATTACTACCATGCATCTCTTATGGTTTCTTGTTGTCTAGTAGTGGAGACAATTTCCTTAACAAGCTCTCTCTAAGAGATATGGTACAATTATCATTGTTGTCATGCATCTCTTGTTGCCAATAAGAAGGAACAAGACCTTTGATAAGCACTTTCACTGCCTTAGCATAGCTATCATCCTTGCTTAACATCTCTTAATGCATCTTACTATTGAGTAATGGAGATGATTCCCTCGATAACCATTATTTAACTACCTTGAGATAGCTATTATAGCTACCTTAATATATTTCACTTACCTAAGCCTATGCACCATTCTAGCACATTAAGTCTAGGCAATACTTTGACATGTTATCTTCTACATTCTTTAAAATCAAAAGATTTTCTTGGCATTTCATTTAAAGTGAAGGGTTGAAGTAATCTCGTCAACTTACATTGGATAATGTTACTACTTGGTTGAAGCAATACTCTTATGGGCGTGAAGTCTTTAAGGCCTCATGAGAGTAGAGCATTATCATTGTACACTTAAGAAATGCAGTAACTATAGTGATAATAACAATATTAGTGATGGTAAAGTTGCTAAGGTAGATGGTGGTGACGTCATATATGTTAGGTTTTGTAGAACAGATAATGCAGCGAAATAAAAAAATTTCTACAAAATATATCCTAGGATCCATGTATGACATGTAAAATAAAACATTATTCAATACTTTATAAAATAAACACCTTTTGTTATAGCAAAAACTGTCTCCTCGAAGAGATAGAGTTGAATTGATTTGAATATTGATATTTTTTTTGTCAAAAGTATTCACCACAATGACTTCAAAGATAGTCCCTCTAATGGTATATACACGCATGGTAACAAAAATATCTAATTGTTAGATTACTAGATCACATGACTTACAAAAATAAAAATTATCTAAACAAAACAACTATATGGCGAGTCCTTTTCTCGGTGGAATTCTCGAAAAAACAATTCTTTGTTTCATCAAAGGTGGATAAAAAACTTCCAGGACCCCAGCCTTTTACTATTGACCATCCACTTAAAAGAAAATTGTAGAATGACTTAATATTGCAATTACATAGACGTTATCATTCTACAATTAAAAGAATTTATTCTACTTTCTAAAGTTCTTTCCTGAACCGATTATAAAATGATAAATACAAAAGAATATTAGCCGTTTTTCCTTACAAGAATAATTGCTAATAATCCCATAGAATAAATTCTACCAATAAAGCAATATATTTTCATTCCACCACCATATAAAATGTTTCCAATTTTATTATTTCAGATCAATTAATTTTAATTCCAAAATAAATATCGACAAATTTTAGTATCCATTAAAATTTCTTGTTATATATCTTGTTCCTATTAACCGTACTATTGTATGTGACCCTCTAAATTCCTATATATGAAGGCAGCGTTTATCCAAACATAAGCCAATGTAACTGTCTAGCAACGGTTATTGGTCATTCATCGTAATAGAAAAATCGTGAAAGAGAAACTATTATAAATCAATTACTATATAATTAAATTTCTTTATCAAATGATATCGTAATTACATAATTACACGTCTATCATCGATATTCAATTATTTTACTTGGTTTTCGAGATAAATTAGACTCAATAAAATTTGTCATGGCCATGAGCTTAGAAGCCACTATTATCTCAACTAAGTGGTCTTAAATATCAACTCTCTAATTCAAGAGAGTGATGAATTCTGTCTTAACCATCATAATCTTCTCTATATTTCATGTCATACCCAATAACTATATTGTTTACAATCTAAATAAAGACTACATTTAGTAACACCAAATCACAATATTCCATATATATGATATATGAAGGTCTCAAATCTAGAGATTATTTATATTTATTCATATAAAGAATGGACCAATAACATTGAACATATGATATCCTAAGTCATGTCTAGTGTACCCACTTAACTTTAAGCACCTACTTGTATAACTTAATTATCTTTCACTCGATTTAATAAGAATGACCTTAGTTATATAATATATTGGTCTAAATATCTGTGTTCCCTCTAGATATTTATCCAATCAATGATAATTTTTAGATGATATAATGTTATGGAATCCCACTAATAATACTCATTTATGATTACTCTATACATGCCTTTATTATTTGTGCGACTTTATTGTAAAATATATACAAGTAGAAAAGTATACACTTATAATAAATACTTGTCTTTTATTAATAATATTCATAAGTATATCAAAAGATATCTTGGCACATTATGTATTAATTACAATAGTATTATTTTTATGGTGGTATATGAAGATTTTGAGATTGTAACGCTTATGGTGAAGGTAGTATAATGGTAGTGGTGTAAGCCGTAATCGTAGCATGGTAGTGACAATGTGGTTTTGGTGATGGTGACTAAGTGCTAGTGTTATATTGTTAGTGGTGATGTTGATGTTAATAGTAGCAGCATATGACAAGCCACTATCAGCTTAAGCCCAGAACATAGCCTATCCAACTATTGGAGACCTCTAATGGGTAGGAGACTCTAGATAAAACTGAAATACTAAGTCAACAACCATCTCCTATATATGTGGAACAAGTCGGACACTATAATCCCACTTTCCAATACTTGCAGGTGTGACTTTGCCCACTAACTCCTCTCTAACTACTAGCACTACTCCTCTATAAATACAAGACCATCACCTAATGGTAAACTACTTAATACTTTGTTCACTTAAGCCTTTATATTGCTCTCAAGCATTCACAACTCTCCAAATACTCAATTGACTTAAGTATTGAAATGATCACATCGAACAACATCCCAACGCCCCCTCACAATGCTCTCTTTTGAAGGCTCAATCATTTGCGTGAAGTCTAGTTCCTCTCAATTCAATACCAACAAGGATCTTAAGATCACATTTGGCACCGTCTATGGGAACCTGATCCAAGTTACTACTTAAACACACTAAACACTCTCTCAAACACCACCTTTAACCACCATGTCTCTTGTCTTCCTAGTAGTGAGCACGGAGTAGCATATTTTAGGTAGTAAGCTCCTTAACCAGGCGCCTACAATGAACCTTCTAATGCCCACATTGGGCAGAACAACCACTACCACCAACAATAAAATGGTAGGGATCAACAACTTGATCCTCCAATGCAGCAACAGCCAGTAAGGTCTACAGCAACCCACAACCAAACCCTAACTAAAAATGAGTAGGTAACTAATTCCCACAGAGTACTAGTATACTATGCAATGTACCGAGCTCATCCGGTAGACAATACCAACCTCAATGAGCTCCGCGCGATGGCAAGAAGGCTCTCCAAGCAATAGGGGAGCAAGGCAACTAAAGACATTAGCTTAGTGATTCGCTTGAACTTTATATACAAAAATAAATCGTAAATACTCTAGTGAGTATACCAAGTCGGAATCAAGAAATATAGAGAAAGTAAGGTTGCCGATCCCGCGAGGACTAAGAAATTACTAATCCTATGCTAGTTCTTATTAATATTCAGGCAATCAAAATTAAATTAATTAATCTAATAATTACTCTAAAACTATTGAAAAAAAATAACTATGAAAATTCTAAAATTAAGCAATCAATTGAGAATTGTGGGAAAACAAAATCCATCCTAGATTACGCAAATCAAATTGTTATCATATTATATAGATTAATAGCTATATGGTCATTCAAGTGAAATTATTATACCTTAAAACTTGAAAATTTAAACCCCTAATTAATTAGTTAGCTTCCGCATCTTCCAATTAATAATTGACTCTAAATTACAATCATATATCTCCCGATACTATGATTGTCTAATGTCCTAAATCAATTATCCCTAATGTCTTAGTAAATAATTAATCGCCGAATATCGCATTAATCTCTAGATTATTTCTAATTAATTTAACTAACTCTACTTCCACATTGATTAATCAATCAACTAAGAATTTCTAATAAACCTTATATCAACTCCCATATCATTAGAGTTTCTAACAATTATAATCGAAATCATAGAAATTGTAATACTGAATCATCTATATATCTCTTAATCATATAACATGAATACAATCATCATCTTAGCTATCTAGGGTTTCACCAATTCCCATAAATAAATTTAGCTAGCTATGGATTTGGAAACAAAAGTGCAAATGCTAATTTAAATTGCAAGGAAATTCATAATTCAAAGCACAAGTAATTCACAGAATTACATAAGAATAATTGAAATAAATATCACAAATTCTGTATTGGAAAAGATAATCTTCAATTGCATCTTCAATTGCAACTTCAACTTGGTCTCCATAGGAAAAGCAAATTCTTCTCAATGATCCAAGTGATTCTCCCAAAGAATTCTTCAAAAACTAACTAAAAACTATTCTATAACTCTCTAAGTCTAAGGAAAATATATTCAAAGTCCCTTAAACGATGAAACATAAACTATTTATAAGAAAAATTAGGGTTAACTCACGTGATGCTCTTTTTTCATAAAGGCCAACCATGAAGGTCGATGATGTTAGTGCAAGACCGACTTTTAGGTCAGTGACGTAGCCATTAAGAGCAGGCGGTGTAGACATCAAAGGCCGGCGGCATAGATATCAAGGGCTACCGATGTAAGTTGTAGGCTAGCTTTTAGGCTGGCTGCCTTCATTTTCAACTTGAATGTGTTAGTTCAAACTTCGTTCTTTTGCATAAAATTCCTCTAAATCATCCATAATTCTACTCTTGAATCCTCTAATTCCTAAAATGTCCAATTGAAAATAATTAAGTACCATTTCTTAATGATTTCTATAAAATCAATAATAATTCTATCTTAATTTGCACTTTAAAACATAAAAAATATGCCTTTTATCACTTAGTCATCAATAATAAAACCCCCTTCACTAAGGGTATCTAAGACGAAGTGTTGCCCCTTAATAGCAAGCTTCCAACCTAAAACCAATTTGATGGCACTAGTGATCCTAATGATCACCTCCTCCATTTCCATACCCTCATGAAACTTCATGGTCATGGGATGCCATCATATGTAAGGCTTTTCCAGGTATCCTTAAGAAGGCAGCTCGGACGTGGTTCAACTAGAACTTTATAAGCTCCGTTGATGAGTTATTATAGAAGTTTAGCCTCCACTTTAGGGCTAGCATGCACCCATCCAAGGACACATTGTCCTTATAGTTGATAAGGTAAACTAAGGGCAAGACTCTACGAGAATATGTAACCCGATTCGATAATGTTGTAGTCAAGATCCATCAGATAGACAAGGGAGTAACAATTTACGCCGCACAACTTAGCATTTGACCTTCGAGAAACTTCTTCTAATCCCTTACAAAGACCAAGCTAAGGACTTTGGTTGATTTCTAGAATAAGGCCCAGCAATACATAAACTAGGAGGACAATATTCGCGCCAGGCGCAACACTAATTAAAGATAAAGAAAGATTGTCCATCAAAGATTGCTTCGGTAGTAAAGCACCGAGTAAAGTAGAGGGGGAAGGCTCAAGCAGCAAGAAGCATTGAGCCAAGTATAACGCACTTCCCCCTCCCATCTATACGCAATATACCCCTTTGAATCTACCCATTACTCAAGTCTATTCTAAAGTGAAGAACCGAAACTTGTTACAAAGATCCCCCAAGATGAAGGGGAATCCCAATCATCAAAACTCAAACAAATATTGCCAGTTCCATGATGACCACAACCGTACCACCAACAAATGCTTCCAACTAAAGAATGTAATCAAACATGCTTTCAATAGGGTTTCTTTGGTGAGCACATGGTCTAACAAAGGAACAATGACCATTCCGATGACAATAAGGATAGGGCACCTCAAAGGTAGCAAACCAAGGGTGCCCAAGCAAAGAAAAATGTTGAGTGTTGCAATAATCCAATCCCCAACGGCCTTATAAACATAATTGTTAGGGGGCCATACTTTGGGAGCCGGCGAAGCACTAGCAGCTTAGCTAACGCCACATCCGAGGTGTTGGAAGTTAGAGAGAAAAGACCGAAGTTAGACAATTCGATCTCCTTCTCAAATGAAGATTTGGAGGGATAGACCATCCCCACCAAGATGCCCTAATCATAAGGTTGAAGATCACAAACTTTGAGGTCCTTAAGATAATGGTGGACATTAATAGCTCTACCAACATCCTCTTCTTGCATACATAAGAAAGATGAGGACCAAGCTATCCATCAAGATGAAGCCATACCACCATAATCTCATTGGCTTCAATAGGAGTACTGTCCGAGCTAAGGGAATCATTACTCTCCACATGGAACTTGGCGATGATGAAAACATTATGCGATGACCTGTAGAGTTCTTTGTGATTAATTGCCCATCCCCCTATAACATGCTCTTAAGACAACCAAGTTTGAATGCGTTCAAAGCTATCACTTCATCCCTTCGCTTGAAGGCCAAATTCCCAACCCTCACCGAAGTGAGAATCTTTAGATGTGATCAGAAGCTCTCCTAAGAGCTCTATGTTAAGGCTACCAAAGCCAATGGAGTCTTTACTCTAGAGATCGGCCCATAGGAGAAGCTGGCTAAGAGAGGTGAGTCGGGTGACAAACTGAAGAAGAACAGATTAGCCCTTCTCCAGACTAAACTACTAAGGTTAGGATCAAAACTCCTACTAAGGTGAAAGAAGAGATAGTTACCTTCCTGTAGACCAACTCAAATAGGTTTGCTTAGTCGGCATTGGACATACCTAAGATCTCCCCTAACTTGGCAATCCATAACCTTAACATCGACTCCACTACACAACTTATCAAATAGAAGAAGAGGCACTTTACCTTTGAGAGGCAAGCCACAATCAAGGAAAAAGTATAGAGCTACTTAATGAAGACTTTGTAAGGGAGGAGAACTACCCAACCTGATTAGCAAACATCATGCTAGTTAAAAAAAAGTCTACGAAGTGGCACATGTGTGTTGATTACACTAACCTCAACAAAGCCTGTACAAAAACTGCTTTCCTCTCCCTAAGATCAACCAGCTAGTCGACTCCACTACAAGGCATGCCCTGCTAAGCTTTATGGATGCTTTTTCGAGCTACAACCAGATAAAGATGACCTAAAAGATGAAGTTCACACCTCCTTGATCACCAACTTCAGCACGTACTACTACACAGTCATACCCTTCGACCTCAAAAATGCTAGGGCAACATATCAACAAATGGAAACGAAGTTGTTTAAGCCCCAGATTAAGCGTAAAATGGAGGTGTATTTCGATGACATGATTGTCAAGAGTAGGCAACCTGACAATCATTTCAAGAACCTTTAGGAAGCCTTCAACCAAATAAGAAGACACAACATGAAGTTAAACCCTTAGAAGTGCATTTTGAGGGTTAGCTCGAGCAAATTTCTCGACTTCCTGGTCACCTAAAAGGGTATCGAGGCCAACCTTGAAAAAATACATGCCATTAAGTATATAAAGCCCCTTACCTCAATTTAAGACATACAAAAGTTCACCAGCATGGTGGCTACACCGAGTAGGTTTATCTCTAAGAGAGTAAATAAATGCACTAAGTTCTTCAAAATCCTAAAGAATCCCAAAGGTTTTAAATGGACTCCTGAGTTACAATAGCCTTCAAGTAGCTATAAGACTTCCTTGACACCCTCCTGCCCTCTCCAAGATTGCTTTAAGGGAGGACCTATATCTGTACCTAGTCATAAGCAACCGAACACTCTCATCTATATGGATTAAGGCAAAAAGGAGAAAACACTGGCCCATATACTATGTCAGCGATATACTCTAAGAGCCTAAGGTTAGGTACACCCGAGCAAAAAAGTTCACCCTGACCATCTTCATCTTAGCACGTTGGTTAAGGCCCTAATTCCAAGCACACCAAATCATTATGCTTACAAACTAGCTACTATGCACTATGCTATAGAAGCCGAACACATTTGGATGGATGGTAAAGTACACAATGGAGCTAAGAACATACGAAATCCAATACCAACCACAAATCACCTACAAGGCACAAATGCTGGCCAACTTCGTAGTTAAGTACACAAAAGAGGAGTAAGCACCACTAAAGGGTGATAAGCCAGTATAAACTCTCTACATTGATACTATCAAAGACCTTGTTGCAGCTCAAATAACTGCTTACTAGCACCAAGCAGCCAGATACTATGATCAAAAGGCCAGATACAAAGAATTCAAGGGAGGCAACCCAGTTTGCTAAAAGCTAAAGGCTTCGAGTTCACGAGGACATAGTAAGTTGGCCCCCAATTGAGAAGACCTGGTCAAAGTCAGAGAAAACTTGTGTAATGAAGCATACTAATTAGAAAGACTAGATGATAAGCTCATCTCGCGCACATGGAATACCGGTGACCGCCGGCTTTACCTTGATCAATGTGCCATTATGTAAATTATTTCAAAATTATGAATGAATGTTCCATTCCACATGAGTTATCTATGTTTACTTCTCTCTCTTACTCTTGTACTAAGTCCCAGCCCCCAAAGGGTGAACAATCCCACTAACCGAGCAGGTCAAAATGCCACCAACTTGACCTTTTCAGGTAATCTTAGTAAGGGGAAACACCCTTTACCATAAGGAACCCCTACTAACCAAGTAAGTTGGAACACCACCGACCTAACCCCTCTCAGGTAACCTCAGTAAGAGGAATACCTCTTACCTTGAGAAACTCCCACTAACCAGGGCAAGTCAAAACACTACCGAACTGACCCCCTTAAATAATCTTAGTAAGAGGAAACACCCCTTACCTTGAGGAACTCCTACTAATCGAGTAGGTCAAAATGCTACCGACCTTACCTCTACCAATAAGCTCAGTAAGGGGAAACACTCCATACCCAAAGGAACTTCTACTAACCGAGCAGGTCGGATTGCCACTGACCTGACCTTCTCGAGTGGCCTCAATAAAGGGAAACACTCCTTACCTTAAGGAACTCCCACTAACTGAGCAAGTCGAAACGTAATTGACCTAATCCCTTCAGGTAACCTCAATAAAGTTAAACACCCCTTAACTTAAGAAACTCCTACTAACTGGGTAAGTTGAAACACTATCAACCCGACCCCCCTAGAATAGCTTAGGCAAGGGATAACACTCCTTATACATTAAGTATCAAACCATGTTACAATGAACCAAGCAAGAAAGGAAAATGCGTTCAACAAAAGTCGAAGTACATAAAACAAAGTATATAGAGAAATTTAAATTCCATTACTAAAATGGGGATATACAAAATTAAGGTCGACATCCCGGTCTAAACTACAAAAAGCAAGGAAGAAGATAACTATTGCATTAGATCAGCAAACTTCCATAGTTCCAAAAAATATAACACTTTAATCTGCTCAAAGGGTTGGTCCGTTGATGGCCCTTGAGATGATTGGCTTTAGGTTGTAGAAGGGGCCAAAAGCTACTTACTTAGGTCAATAAGAGGATTACCTCAACCCTAATCACCCTAAGAGGCACACTCAAGGTAACTTCCTATTGAGCTGCTAGGGCAGAAGTGAATATAGAAGTGTTTTGTCCAACCCCGATAGTAGAAGGGGTGCCTCAAACCTCAACAACTACTTAAGCAACTTCTTTCTCTCATGCTTAGGCCACCCTTCTCTCCTAAAAAGTTGGGGTAACCAGAAAACCAAGGAAACTCAAGTCGGGCTAGGGAAAATAGGAGAGCACCTTGTTCTTTGTGTAACGAATGCAATTGATGGAGATGTTCTCCAACTCTTCCAACCACTACTCCGTCATTTGAAAATTGATGATGTCATTCTTAGCAACAATGTTACTAAGAACCTCCCTACTCTCGAATTTAGAGACAATCTCTTTCATCTTCAAGGCTCACCTCTAAAGTTCCTCTATTTGCTACTCCAGCCTAACATTCTAACTAACTAGCTTCAGCAATATAGCTTAGCGCTATCATACCCTTATACCTTCATTGCTAGCTCAATCTCCAACCTAGAGACCGACACCTTCAACTCAGTGTTCTCCTTCTTGAGCTTGTCCTTAACTCTCCTCTCTTCATCCAGATTCTAGGAGAGTTGAGTCTTGGTCCTTTTCTCTTCCTCAAGCTATGCCCCCAAGCCACCAGCCTCCCTAGTGTTCTCCTTAGCAATTGTCCTTTCCCGCTCTACATCTTACAGCTTCACCTTGAGCCCAGCTACTTACGCATAAGAGCAATATAAGCATCAATTAGCCTTGATGAACTTACCTATTTATTTACCAAAGGAAGATTTTGCTTCCCTTAAGCCCTTCTTAGCACTAAACAACACCACCCAAAATCCCTTTACCTCTTTTTGCAAAGCATCGTAATTATTAAGTTGTAGCAATACCTAACCATGGTACTGTAAGGAAACACACTGAGGTTAGATCAATGACAATAAGGAAGCACATCAATTGTGAGAGACGAAGGCTTACTTATCAAATGAGCGAGCTCAAGCAACTCACCATCTCCATAAGATCTCCTTCTCCTACCCTCAACAACTCCTCAAGGATAGCCTAATTGCTAGGGGTGTAAGACCCCATTGAAGCTGGACAACTAAGAGTTTGGTGCCACGACATAATGACATTACCTCAGATCTCCCACTTTGACCTCAAGAGCTTCCCCCCTTGGTCCTCTTATGTTCAGCCTTGAATTGGTGAAGGTGGAGCTCCTTATTCCAGGAGACATACCACACATCCTTGAACGAGTTCGGCTTGACCCATAAGAACCTAAACTTATTAAGGACATCAAAAAAAATTCTCCCTAAGCTCGTCGATACACCTGTAGGGATAAGCCGTTAACCACTCAAACCAGGTCACCCGGCTTAAGGGTGCTTTCCCTATCAGCTGCTATTTCTTAGCCCTAGGTACTACTTCCCCAATAGTCTAAGGAAACTTTTTTTCTTCTCGGCTACCTCAAATAAGAGACTAGCTTCAGCCTCTTCTTCCTTACCCCTATTAAGAGGGGTAAGTATCACCACATCCGACTCGTCAATGTTGGTGGGTTCATCCTCCACAATAATAGGCATAAAGGTAAGGATGAAGGTAGTAAAAGGAAAGACCATACTCATAAGCTCAATAACCAATAGCTCTGTTTGGGGACTGTAGACACTCCATTTTTGTCGTCCTTTATTTTAATTTCAGTCTTTTTTAACTTTTAAGCTAGGTTTATAAAAAGTAAAAAAAATGAAAAAATTGAATTGGAAAAAATAGGAAAAATAAAAATTAAATAAAAATCAAAAATTGAAAAAAAAAATAATATAAGTATCAACTAGTGTCAAGTCAAGTCGAGTCGAGTTGCTTAGGGTCGGATCAAATGATGATGTACGTTCAATTTAATAAATTCTAAATCTTAAAGAATCAGGCTTTATTAAAAATATTTTTAAGCCGATCCAATATAAAGAGGATTATTTTTATCTAATTTATATTGAGCTAAATAAATTTAGGATTTATTAAATGGGCTAACATGTATTTTGGGTTAAATTAAAACGGACTAAATCGAGCCCAAGAAAGAAAGCCTAAATAAATAAAGGGTTTCTAGAAACTGAATTGAATCATAAATGAATTTGATAAATCCAAATCCGATGTTATCATATCTTTTGTATCTTGGATTTATTAAGATTAAATCTATGATAAAAAAAGATCTAAATTTATAGTTTATAAATAGTAGATAGTAGGTTGTAAAAGGACACGTTTTCAGAATTTACATCTCCATTCACAATTTCCACACACATTCACATATCAAAGACACAACACATTTACGCCTGCACTTCATATAGTCCATTCACATATGCTTGTAATTTCCTCACAATCTGACACACACCCCACAATCTAACACATACATCCTCACAATCTCTCATACACACATACACTAGATCAACACACACCACAATCTAACACATACACACACACACACATACACTAGTCAATCAGCATACTCAATCAACACAAACACACATTTACGGTCAAACACAAATACACAGGATCAACATAATACACACATAAGCACTTCTACTATACAGTTATGCCACATCCAGCAATTCAAACATCAAATACATATATGACTAAAACAAAGCACATACGATCAATTCAATAACCATGCACAAGAATGCTATCCATGATCAATTCACAAGACGCACATTAGATCACGCACAATTCAACCCATTTATGTAATAAGAAATTTATTTTATTTATTTTGTTCTTTTAGTTAATTAATTTATTTTACTAACTTTTTTTTTTCTTTAAGTGTGGGTTGTTTTATATAAATTTTAATAATTGTCATGCCATTTTGCAATTTTTAGATAATCTATAATTTTTAGTTAAATTGCATTTTTTTGAAAAGTTACATATATTTTCTCTAATATTTATATTTTCGAAGAAGATACTATCTAAGATACATATCTTAGCATATATTGCATTTAAGATTTACAAAAAATCAATTTTTGACATGCAGATTTAAAAAAAAAATTAATTGGAGTTTTCAAAAGATTTAGTTAATTATGTGTTTTTTTAAATAGATTTGCAAAATTAGATCTTTTAGGGTTTTTTTCTAAATAATAATTTGATAATTAACATAAATCTAGCTCAATTTCTTTAAACAAAAGATCTACCCACTAAATCGCTTTAGGAAAAAAAAAACTACATTAGCTTAATTTAAATTAGCGAGTATGTAGGTACCTTTGGAATAACCATAAAAAATAAAAAAATAAATTTTTTTTTTCTTTTTCTTGAAAATTCATGATAAAAAAATCATAAAAAATCATTTTTGTTGTATTTTTGCATATTGCTACATATTTTAATATTTTTTAGAAAAATTATAAAAAAAAAATAAAGCCATTAGTTTTTTTATCTTCATATAGTAACTTAGTTTTAATAAGTTAACCCTCAAATTTAGTTTTCCTGGTTTAATTTTCTAAAACATATTTTAGAATATTTGCAGACTAATAACTAAATTAGGGTTTTCTCACTCAGAAATCCTAATTTCAATTGTTACCAGTTTAATTGGTCGGTAACTCTAATTTAAAAAAAAAATTTAAAAATTCTTTAAAAAGAAAAATGTTTGTCCTTAATTTAATATCGAGTAATTTATATTAAGTGGAATAAGCTTAATATAGGTTAAATTAAAGAAAACTGAAATAGGGCTCAACAAAATTGGTGACTCCGCTAGGGACCCTAATGGGCTAGCCATGTAAAAAGTAAAAGAAAATTAATTAATGGGATTTATTTTTTTATGTTAATTCTGTAATATAGTTATACTAACTAGGTTTTAATGATGCAGGCCTTTAGGAAAAGGCCTGACCCAATGGGCCCCTTACTAGGGGATTTGGGGAGAATTTTTTTATCACTTATATGCTTAGATATGGTCCAACTTAGGCCACCTTAGGAAAATATAACGTGCCACCATTGCATAAGCTTCGGTTCTTAAGAGTCTTTACCCCTACCTAATTGTGATAGGCGAGCTCACTCATGCATTGATGTAGCCTACTAAGTGTTTCCTTAGGAATATCAGAGGCTACAGAGCTTGGGACCCATAAATCCTACTCTCCTGCATCGTTGTAAAATAAAAAGGGGTTAGTAATCTTCAAATTATAGGAGTTAGAAAAAAAATTATTATAACTCGCGACCAATTGGACCTTATTTTCAAAAGTGTATATAGGCTTTATTTTCAAAGAAAAAAAAAAGACTTTTAGAAATTCACACACTTATTTATATAAATTTACATGAATATTGATCACAGGTTTATAATAATTATATTCCTATAACTTATTAATTATCAACCCCATCGCATTGCACACGTGTGTCACACATCACATTTATTTTATATTTTTAATTTACATATTTGTCTATATATGTTATCTTGTGTAATATATGTGAGTCTTGTAAATTTTGTTTTATTTCATAAGTAATAAGTTGTGTAACATAACATTTAAGATAGAAGGCACAAAATCATTAATATTCCCTATGTACCATGATGTACCAATGTTAAAAAAAAAACTTAGTATCAACTTGCAAATTTCTTTTTTAGGCATGTAATTATGGAAATTAATTATGGTAAAGATTATTATGGAACTGTCATTTTTTAAGACTTTCCAATAATTTTTTTTAAAAAAAATCTCAAAAAGTTATTTTATGATAAAAAAAAAAACAATTTCATGATAATTATTTATATGATCGATTTCTATTACAATGTCCTACATATACTATACTATTAGGAACTAACAAAATACAAAACATAAAAAAAATTTAACCATCAAATTTTCATTGTAAATTATTTCCCTTTTCAAAGTTATCAATCTTATAAATGTCTAAGTTCTAGTTCTTCTTATTAATACATTAAGTTGTCATAGTCTTAATAGAGTTTTCTCCATGAGTCGTCACCCTTGTGTCATCTATTTAAATAAGTTTCTCATTGTAGAATAATTTTCGCTTCTCTATATCATCCTTATAATATATTCGTCATCCTATATCCTCAGTTATCAATCCCAATGTTTTTTTTTTATTTTAACCTTTTATCTGTATAATATGTTTAGATTCGTCAATATCAATATTAGGCTGTCTATAACATAAAATAAGTATTGATTATTCAATAGAAGTTTCCAAAAAAAAAAAAAAGAAAGGTTTTTAAAATAAAAAACTTGACTTTAAAAAAAAAAAAACAAAGAGATGGAATGTAGTGTTGCTAATAAGAAAGGATTCATACAGAATTTGAAAGATTGCTTTTTAGGTTGTCCATCCTAACCTAAAGCCCATAATCACTTGTTTTAAAAAACATGATGCCTTAATCTCTTAAATAGAGAATAGCCACAATAGTAGGGGTTCTAAGTAAGCATGCGAAGCACGTCGAGACCATAGCTTATACTCAAGCCCAAGCACCTATTGACATATCATCTCAAGTAAACAAGTCTAAAGAGTTGCAAGTTTATGAGCCCACTTTCAACATGATACAAAGTTTGGAAAGGCTATTAGGGATAGATTTAAATAGCTAAGTCTATCAAGATTTGAAAAATAACATTCCAACTTTAGAAGAAAAGTTAGCAAGGTTAGAAGAAAGACTCATGGGTATGAAAATGGCAATGGGTTATGTGCTCAAGCAGCTTAAAAACTTAGATCCTAGTACGGATAGGACATCACAGCCTAAGCATAAAGATGATTCAGCGAAAGAGAAGTCAAGAACAAATATACCAATTGGGAAAGCCCATAATCAAGATAAGCCCATCCACAACAAAAAGAGACAACTTACATAGTTCAAGATTTCAATAGCCCAAGTATTCAAGCTGCTGAGAAAGACAAGATTGCTAGTATGTGAAATCATGGCAAAGAAGTGCAAGCTAAGGGAACATGACCATAACAAATAGAGTAAATATCATATGGGCCAGGTGGGGCATACCATAGAGAACTACTAGAAACCAAAGCATAAGGTGTAAGATTTAATTGATGTAAAAATTATCCAGTCGAGCATTCTAAAGGCTAATGTATCTATTGGCAGTAGTATCACTTCCCTAAGTTATAAAGAAGTCTCAAACAAATGACATCCAACATCAGATATTAAAGGCCCACTACTACCATTTGATAGGGTGGCTCACTATTTGAAGCAAATGGACATATTTCCAGGAGATCAATTCAATTGAATTAGCCAAGTTCGAATGAGTGACAAAAATAGCGGTAAGAAGTGGAAAAGAGTTTTAGTTTTTGCATTTATTTATTTCATTTTGGAGCTTGTAATGGATATGAGCAGTTTAAATAAAGGGGTTTTTATGAGCATGCCATGAACTCAACAGTGGCATGTTATTGACCCTTCACTAAATGAAACATCTTATGCAAGATTTAAGGCTAGTGAAAATGGATAAAGTAAATGTGAAGTGAAAACTTAAAATTTTCTACTTAAGGGAATGGTAACATATTACTTGATAGGTTTAGAATGAAAAGAGACAAACCATTTCCTAAACACTAATCTTAAACATATGAAAGTTGAGCGACACAATGTGAGTACATGGGCTCATTCTTTCAAGGAGGTTTTTCTTGAACTTGATATACGTATCAAAATGATGTTAGGCATTTATTTTAATACCCTAAACATAGTTATTCCTTATAAAACCCATTTAAGCCTTTAAGGGATTTTTCTTAAAATTAACCCTGCTAAGAATCACCCTACACTAGGGCAATTAAGAGGTTAAGGTCATTAATTTGGAGGAAAGAAGTAGACTAATTTGTGCTTGCCTTAGTTTCACCAATTCCTGAACAAATATTATCATAGATAATTTAATTTCTTTACTTTAGAAAAAATAAGAGTTTCAGACTATATACACCTCATTCAGACCCATGTACTCATTAAAACAGCTTAAGCCAGCAGATTTTTCCCAAATACCCCAAAGCCATATACACTTCTCTCAAATTTATACTCTTTGAGCCCGTGGTTTTAAGGCTTCGAATCCTATCAAGTAAAAACTCAACAATGAAAGGAAACCACCTTGACCCAAAAAATAAAAATAAAAAAAAAAGAAGAAGAAAGAGAAAAAGAAAATGAAAGAAAAAAAAAATGAGCAAGGTGATCACCTTCATAGATGAGTCAAATTATCAATAAACCTGAAGTCTGAACTTATGATGGTATCCAGAAGCCAAACACTTTAAATTCCTATGCCTAAAAGTAAAGCCTCACTTTATGGTCTCACCCAGTTTACTACTCCTGATGAAACTCTTTTGACTAAAAAAATGGACTTATCTTAAGCAAAATTTTCTTATGAAACTGGGGCAAGTCCATGTTTAGTTTTTCATAGGTTCTTGCCTTGTAAACCCGGGATAAATTATATATGATTAGCCAAGTACATTGATATCTATTTGCTTAAGCTATTGACCAAAAACCTTACGTTGCAAACCTAAAAAAGACTTGATTGATTGATTAGAATGTACTATTTATAAGATAGGCTACAATTTTTGGAATTAATGCTGAGAGTGAAAATAGACCTATGAGAGTACAAGGAAGTCCTATTTGACTAAACATTTCAAGTAATGGTATCTATCTCCTTAGTGAAAAATTAGAAAAAAGTTGAGTGATTTCTCAAAAACAAGAATGGTCTTAACCTTAAGTTTAAAATTAGTGCTTCTAAAACGTTTGAAAATCATGAATTATGCTCTAAAAAAAAAGATTGAAAGAATAAGTGATCAATGGGCAAAGGTTAAGTTGACCCCTTATTTGTGATCTTTAGACTCTTCGAGACTTTCTTATTCGTTAGCAACATAATTTTCCATCAAAAAATGTTTTTTTAAACTTTTTTCCATAAAAAAAAAAAACACTTTTAGAAAAGAAATGAAACTTTTTTTTGTCAAGAGAGATTTCTTAAAAAGAAAAGTTAAAATTTTCAAAAAAAATCATCAAAATCCTTCAAACTTAAGTCTCAAATCATTTTGTCAAAACTGATCAAAGTTCTTGAAATTCATGAATCGCTTACCCTTTAGTGCGTTGTCCATTTTATATAGCAATCTTGGATCACTTACTCATTGAAACTCCATCCAATCTTTTTTAGGATCGCTTGCTCAAAGGAGCGTCATCTTATTCCTTCTTGGATCACTTACTTAGTGAAGCGCCATCCAATCCTTTTTAGGATCCCCTGCTCAAAGAAGCATTATCCTATCCTTAGTTGGGTTGTTTACTCATTAGAGTGCCATCCAATCTTTTTTAAGATTGCTTGCTCAAAAGAGCACCATCCTATTCCTTGTTGAATTGCTTGCTCAGTGAAGCGCCATCCAATCCTTTCTAGAATCACCTACTTAAAGGAGCACTGTCCTATCCTTAGTTGGGTCACTTGCTCAATGGAGTGCCATCCAATCCTTTTCAGGGTTGCTTGCTCAAAGGGACACTATGCTATTCTTTGTTGGATCACTTGCTCATTAGAGCATCATCCAGTCTTTTTTAGGATCACTTACTCAAAGGAGCACTATCATATTCCTTAATTGAATTGCTTGCTCATTGGAGCACCATCTAGTCCTTTTTAGGATCACTTGCTCAAAAAAACACTATCATATCCTTAGTTGGGTTGCTTACTCGATAGAGCACCATCCACACTTGCTCAAAGGAGCGCTATCTTATTCTCAGTTAGATTGCTTGCTCAATAGAGCGCTATCCAATCCTTTTTAGAATCACTTACTTAAAGGAGCGCTCCTATTCCTTATTAGATCGCTTGCTCATTAAAGCGTCATCTAGTCATTTCTCTGATTGCTTGCTCAAAGGAGCGCTATCTTATCTAATCTATTCTAAGATCATCTACTCATAGGAGCATTATCCTACCCTTTATATTTCTTAAAGCAATCTTAGATTACTTGCTGAATAAAGCGCCATCCTATTTTGCCTTTAATAAAGCGTCGTCCTATGTTGTCTTAAAAAAATCTATCCTTTCAAGCAATAGGTCCTTAAAGAGATCTATCCTCTTAAGGATACTCAACATTTCAAGTCATGACCCAATTTATTTGACAATCAAAGTCTTTACCCTGCCAATTTAAGCAAGGATTAAGCAAAAATGAGTATGTCTTTTTTTTTCTTTATAGCAAAGTTTTTACAAATTTCACTACAACTATAAAGAGAAGCAACTGTAAACACCCCATTTTTGTCACCTTTTATTTTAATTTCTGTCTCTTTTTACTTTTGAGTCAGGTTTATAAAAAATGAAAAAATTGAATTTAAAAAAAATAGAAAAAATAAAACATAACTAAGAAAATAAATAATAAATAAAAATAAAAACGAAAATTGAAAAAAAAAAATATAATTGTCAACTAGAGTCGAGTCAAGTCGCTTAGGGTTAGATCGGATAATGGTGTACGTTCAATTTAATAAATTCTAAGTCTTAAAAAGTCAGGCTTTATTAAAAATATTTTTAGACCGGTCCAATATAAAGAGAATTTTTTTTCCTCTAATTTATATTGGGCTAAATAAGCTTAGAATTTATTAAATGGGCTAACATATATTTTGGGTTAAATTAAAATGGACTGAATCGAACCTAAGAAAGAAAACCAAAATAAATAAAGGGTTTTTAGAAAGTGGATTGAATCGTCAATGAATTTAAAAAATCCAAATTAGGTATTATCTTAGATTTTTTAAGATTAAATCTATGATAAAAAAGATCCAAACCTATAGCTTATAAATAGCGGATAGTAGGTTGTAAAAGGACACGTTTTCAGAATTCACATCTCCATTCACAATTTCCACACACATTCACATATCAAAGACACAGCATATTCATGCTTGCACTTCATATACTCTACTCACATACACCTAATTTCCTCACAACCTAACGTACACACCATAATTTGACACACACATCCTCACAATCTCTCTCACACACATATACTCGATCAACATACGCTACACACACATACACATATGCCACATACTAGTCAATCAACATACTCAGTCAACACAAACACACACATTAGTTAATACACAAACACACATTCACAGTCAAACACATACACAGAGGTTAGCACAATACACACACAAGCACATCCATTACACAGCCACGCCGCATCCAACAATCTAAATGCCAAACACATACACAACCAAAAGAAGCACACACGATCAATTCTATACCTACACACACAAATAATGTCCATGATTGGTTCACAATTAGTTCACAACACACACATCTAATCTCGCAAAATTTAACCCATTTAGATAATAAAATAAAAAAATTATTTTATTTTATTTTGTTCTTTTAGTTAATTAATTTATTTTACTAACTTGTTTTTTTTTTAGTGCAAGGTTTTTTATATAAATTTTAATAATTATCATGCCATTTTGCAATTTTTAGATAATTTGTAATTTTTAGTTAAATTGCATGTTTTTTAACCAAAATTGCATTTTTTTGAAAAGTTGTATATCTTTTCTCCGATATTTATATCTTTAGAGAAGATATGTCTCTTAGTCTTGCATTTAGGATTTAGAAAAAATCAACTTTTGACATGTATATTTTAAAAAAAAATAAAAAAAAATTAATTGGAGTTTTCTAAAGATTTAGTTAGTTAGGTGTTTTTTTAAATAGATTTGTGAAATTAGATCTTTTTAGGGCTTTTTATATTAAATAATAATCTGATAATTAACATAAATCTAGCTCGATTTCTTTAAAAAAATTGACCGACTAAATCTTTAAAAAAAAAAAAACTATGTTGATTTGATCTCGACTAGTAGATACATAAGTACTCCCAGGGCAACCATAAAAAATAAAAACTTTTTTCTCTTTTTCTTGAAAATTCATCATAAAAAATTCATTTTAGTTACATTTTTTTATATCGTTACCTATTTTAGTATTTTTTTTTTTAGAAAAATTATAAAAAAATAAAGCCCATTAGTTTTTTTATCTTTACATGATGACTTAGTCTTAATAAATTAACCTTCGAACTTAGTTTTTTTAGTTTAATTCTCTAAAACATATTTTAAAATATTTGCAGACTAGTAGTTAAATTAAGAGTTTTCCTACCCGGAAACCCTAATTTCACTTGTTATCAGTTTAATTAGTTAACAACTCCAATTTTTTAAAAACATTTTCTTTAAGATGTTTTTCCTTAATTTAATGTCAAGTAATTTATATTAAGTAGGTTAAGTTTAATATAAGTTAAATTAAGAAAAATCAAAATAGGAATTGAAAGAGACCAAGAGGAATCCCTTGAAGTAAAGCAACCATCTCAACTTTACTAGTCTCCCTAACCCCTAACCTTAACCCCACGACCTTGCCCTTAAGGTCGGAGGCCTTCATGATCGACTTTAACCTTACCTAGCAACATTTCATCAACTCGGCCATTGAAGGACTGGGAATCTCTTCGACTAGTCTCTTACCTACAAAGAATCAAACGAGTAATTAAGAAAAAGAAAAACAAAACAAAGACAAAAGTACAAAGCACCACCATTTACCAACTCCACTGTAACTAGCGCAAATAAGGAAGATTCCCCCCTACCCTTCTCTCTCTAACTCAAAAAGGACGTCAAACAAAACACAACTTTACACACACTAGCATAACAGATGAAGCTGTTTGTAAAAAACGAACCTATACCTTCTGTCCACTTCTTCACTACAACCTTCTTCATGTTGGGGAAAAGCTTAGAGATCAGATACTTGAAGTATCTCTCTAACGTCTCTACGACGTTTATTTCATTATCGTATCTAAGGGCCATAAAGGCTTGAATCTCCCTCATGACCTCAGCATCGCTTGACTTAAGCTCCTTTTGGGCCCTAGTTCGGACTATTTCAATCCATCTTGTCTAGAAGTCTACCTCCTTTAGTAACTCAACCACTAAGCAATCATCTTACTAACCCTTAATAGAGTTTGTAAGGCCACCAAATGGCTTCTTCCTTGGATGAGGTTGTAGACACCTCATTTTTACCATCATTAGGGTTCTTTGTTATTAGGCCAAATTTAAAAAAAATAATTAAAAAAGAAAAAAAAATATTAAAAAAAGAAAATTGAAAATAATAATAATAATAAAAGTGTTAAGTAAAGTTAAGTCATTTAGGTTGAATCGAACAATGGTTGAAGGAGTACATTTAATTTAATAAATTCCGAGTCTTAAATAGTCGAGCTTCATTAAAATGTTTTTTAGTCCTGTCCAATATAAAGCAGATTTTCATCTAATTTATATTGGGCTAAATAGAATTAGGAAATGGGTGAATGTATATTTTGAGCTAAATTAAGATAGATTGAATCAAACCTAAGATAGAAAGCCCAAGTAAATATGGGGTTTATTGGAACTAGATTGAATCTTCAATGAATTGAATAAATCCAAATTAGGTATCATCGAATCTTTCCAACAAAAAGATTCAAATTTATTGCCTATAAATAGTGAACAATAGGTTATAAAAAATATGCATTTCAAATTCACAAACACATACTCACGAATCTTACTCACATTCACTCACCCATAAACATTCACGGTCCACTTTACGTCCAACTGATCACAGCTCACACACCACAATCACACCCATTGTTACAGACCAATCCCTTACACATACATCGGCCATGCTGATCTCAAACACTGACTTTACACACAATATTCACATCTATACACATGCATATGATCAACACTCTCACTCACTAAGTACTGCACTGTATTGACTGTGCCTTGTGTAAGCTTCCAAAATTGAGTTTAGGATAACCGAGCTCAGATTTAGGGCTTTTAGGGTAACTTATCCAATTGAGCCCAAACTTTGCAACTAGAATGAAAAAGTTAGTCGAGATATTACAGTGAAGTTAGATTTTAGTAATAACGATCCGAAATCCCAATTTTGCCCTTAGAAATTGGAGTATTTACTAAAGCCCTAAAATGTTCAGAACTCCTAAAATTGAACTTAGATTACAACGAGAACTTAGAGATAAGTTAATTGAGCTATAAAATGAGATAATGTAGTATAATTTACTATAAAAAAATACACGTAATTTTTTAGTATACCCGGTACAAATAATAATTATACTCGTAAATTAACTTTAAATTGAGTAATTATATATATATTGTGTTGAATTCATGAAATTAACCTTAGAATGTATTCTAAAAATAAAAGATATGCTAGAAACTAAATTATATGAGTAAAGTTATATATTTCACATGTTATTACATAAGGTATAACCTTGTATATTAATTAAAATAATTAATTCTAACATATAATATCTATATTTAAGTAATTATTTAATAAAAGAAAAAGAAAAATTAATTAAATAATATTGGAAGGAGGCGTGGCAGGAGGATGAAATTGCAATGCTGATTCAAAAGGTGAATGTATAATATTTGGACACCTCATGCATAAAAAAAAAAAAAAGAAATTGGAAAAGAAAATATGAATTAATTAAAGAAAAATTCCTAAACCGACTTTGAAGCACTATAAAAAGCCAAGATCATCAGACAAGATAGTTTTAGCAATTTGGAATCAGAGAAAATCGAAAAGAAAAATTAGAAAAAAATCGTAGAAAAAAAAACAAATTTAGAAAAAAACAGAAAAATTAGTGAAAGTGTGGAAACCTAACCTAGAGTAGATCTGCTGTGAAACCCAGCCAACCCCACACGATCCACCCACCGCGCCAGCCGTCCGACAACCGCCCAGCCGCCGCCGGCCACCGGAGCACCCAAGAACACCAAGGTCAAATTTCTGCCCTGTTTTTCAATAATTTCTAAAAAATAGTAAATCCGCCCAGAAAATTATGAAAAAAATTACACTTAGGTTATTTTAGACATGCTTTCATGTGATATTTTTATTTTTGAAAAATTCGTAATATTTAATATACTTCATTAAGAAATCTGTAATTCATCCGAATATATATTAGTGAAATAAATATACTATATGATGTTGTTTCTAGCTGAAAATTTTTGTGTAGGATGAGTATGATATATGGGTAATTTCTACGTAGCCCAAATTTTTATTTGAATGATTTTAATATTTATTGAATTTTTAGGCTTGAAATTGGTCCGAAAATAGGCTGAAATTATGAATTTAATAGGAAATTATGAAATTAATTGATGAAATGGACATGTACTGATCTATAATAAATAATAATGGTATTGAGTCAGATTGGAATTAATTGGATGCTAAAAGAATTATA
>JAMXBB010000012.1:34037545-34049671 GCA_024138015.1 Lumnitzera littorea
TGATTACCCTATGGGTGATTACCCCGGTGGTGATTACCGAGGGAGTGATTTATATCCTCAATAATGTCTAATATTTATGTAATTATATTTATATCCTCAATATTTTTTTAATTATGTTAATTTTTATACTATATTCTAGATATGACAAATTTTGAGCATCTTTTCTTATTCTTCAGACTTTTTTTTGTTCAACAATTAAGCTCAAATTGTAAACCAAACATTATATGAAACATTCTTTCTAGTCTAGTCTTATAAATTTTGCACAACCAAACAAGTTCTAAACAAAACTTAATTTTGCTAAACAAGAACGTAACTTTATTTAAATCTCAAAAATACTCTTTTACAATCTGTTCAAATTGTACTTATCAAATAGTTTTGAATAATATAAAAATATATTTAAATATATATTAGACAATATTGAGAGTGTAGATATCAAAATAAAATAACAAGCCCAATACTTATAAATATATATGAAATAATGGATATAATAAAAGTTTATATTTAATACTTTATAAACCAAATATAACACAATAGAGTTATGCTATCACATGTTTCTTATATTTGTATTATTGCGTTATGTTTATCTAGTCTAGTACTTACAACCTATTTATGATATTTTCATTTTTAAGGCAAAATCATCGGGAAGATGCATGAATATATGATATTGGGCAAATTTATCAAATCAAGGCAAAATTATGTATTCACCAGAAAAATTACGTGAAACTTCAAATTTTAAAACAATTGTGTGGACCTTTATATATATCCAGACTCTTATGGAATATTATGGATATCTACAAATAACAAAGAAGAGTTCCAAATCTCGTTTTTATGAGGAAAAATTTTAAACATATATAATTTACGAGATGTTCAAAAACTTCTAAATAGATATGAAGTGCTTTCATGAGATTAGAGTAACTTTATTTACGTTCCTAGGAACGAAATTATTATTGGATATCGTTCAGCTTGTATGAAGATTTGTCGGTATGTATAAATTCTGTATTTTTAATATTGTTATGCCTCGCAGGATATGCATGGAATGCAATGTCAACTAAATTCATGAAGTTATTGGAATATACTTATTGAATGATAAACATTATCAAAAATGATAAGCAAAGTAGAAAACAAGGAAAAAAAAGAACCAATAGCAAGAAGCTAGCTCACTAGGGAACCTAAAACAAAGAAGATAACATTAAGAAATTTTTTTTAGAAAATGATAACTTTAGATAATCTAAATCCATAATAAAATATAGAAAACTTTTATAATCCGTCTTCTATTTTGACATGATCGGTCCAATCTTCTATTATACCGTTAATTAGTTATATATTGCTTATTTCATGGTGGTCATGCAGTCCACTAATCTATGTAGGTAAATTGCCATAACAATAAACCATGTATACATTGTATACATTGAAGGTAGTGATCAACTCTTGATCCTTTATGTGAATTCCTTTATCCTAAAGCTCTAAAAATGTTCATGTAAGTAAAATTTGAATCTTTGCTTAAAAACACCACTTACCATGATGTTTTTCAAGATATTGAAGTCGATTATGACAAAGAGCAATATCAGGAACCAAGCTAGCCTTTCTCTTGAGAAATAAATTTGTTATTGGGTCATGCTACATTGTGAGACATGTATAACTCGTTTTGTTATTTTTGCTGCCAAATTCAATTGCTCTTTCCCAAAATGGTAATATGATAGTAGTTACTAAAAAAAGCTTAACTTTAAAGTGTAAAATCTTTAATAAGTCAACATTAATGAGTTTTTCTTGTATAATAAATATTGATATGGTTGGTTGTATGTACATGGGATTTGTCCATATATATTATTTGATATATAACTTCAATTGTTATACCACATACTTCTTTAATTTCCGATTAATTATGACTATTGATGCTAGTAGTATTCTTATAAATATATGATGAAGATTTCGTACTCTTACGAAGTGATATGATGTACGTCAAAAATAGATGCCATGTTACTTGCACTTAGAAGACGTGCGCAATTAGAAACCAAAGAGAATAAAAACTCTTAAGCATAATAGACTTAACGGGCATAGCTGTTGAGGATGAGGAGTAACTCATTTACATTTTTGAACATGAAAGCTGTTATCAGAAAGGAAATTAAAACCCACCCCCACAAACATAACTATGAAGCGAGAAAAGCAAATGCATGACTATAAATAGTATGGTAAAACTCAATGAATAAATGAAAGATGCCCATGCAATGTAATGTATTTGGTGGCAAGTTGGTGGTGTAGTTAGTTTAGTACTAATATATTGACTGACACAAGAGAGAAGATGGAAGAGATGAGTAGTACTATACTAGTACCCCACAAACGCACATACATACACAAAAATTTCACTAACTTCCATGCCACATTGGCATTTCTTTCAACAAAAGCACCTACTCATCTTACCCCCTTAGTATTTTTCACAATCATGGTTGGATTCCCAATGCTTTAACTGTCCAGATCCCTACCCCAACCCCTCTCAAACTTGCTCCTCCTAAAACACCACTGGGCAGTGTGCTCTCATGGGTACTATTGAGACCATCCCTAATTAATTATAATAATATCTCTTCCTTCTTCATGGTTAACATTCCTTATTTCTTAGACATTTTAGTCCTAATCTTCTTCAACTTAAAATTCATTTGCATCTAGGTTATCTAGGCTTGAATTATTTAATATATACATTCCTTTTGAAAAAATGATCCCTATTTGCCTATGTCTATTAATTTAGATAAATATATATATATATATATATTATGCTGTACTATTCTTAATTATTGGCATAAATGTATATGAATATTGACCAAAAAGAATGTATACAAAATTGTATGGATATACACTATGATTTATTTTGCCACATATAAAGATGTTCATTATAAAGCTTAGAGTATGGCCCATATTTTGAGTCCTAAGTGATGATGCTAGAGATTTAAGTTGAGTATAATCAATTGAAAACAAATGAAGAGATATGGGGCATTGACCAAGGTTAGGCCCAATTAATTGGTTATAGTAGCAAGTGATCATGATTGCAACCAATTGAGGCCCCTAAACGGTTAGCTATTGGCTAGTGTCAGCCAACTAATAGATATTTAATTTGTATCTTGTTTAATTTCCTATCCTATTGTTAAGGATATATTTTTGTCCTAAAATTATTTGTGGACTATATAGTATTGTATTATTATATGCTTAAAAGTGTAGCATAACGTAACATACCACCTCCTGAAGCCTTCATTAACTATGCCTATACTCTTGTACTTAGAAGATGGTTTATTATGTCATCCCCAAATTTGAGAAGAACATTATTTCATTACTTTCATGATAATATATCGAGATATATATATATATATCTATTTACTTAGGCAAAGAGTATCTATCTAATGAATTTACTTGATTCTACAATGAGAATGGTATAATCGATTAGATAACAGCACTTGATATGCTACACAACAAAATGGTTTAGCTAAAAGGAAAAATCGTATCTTAGTAAATATGATAAATTCTTTAGTCATAATTGCAAAACAATCATGCAATTTATGGGGAGAGTTAATGATGGTATGTGATATTTTGAATTGAATTCCTTTTAAGAAACTAAGTTTCTCATTATATGAATCTTGGAAAGGAAAGAAACCATAGTTGAACTATCATTAAGTGTATGGGTGTATAGTTTACTATAGGGTCATTGGTCTTGAAAGAATTAAATTAGGACATAGGGGACTTAAGGCATCTTTGTGAGATATGCTCAAAATTCTAAGGTTTATCGTATATTGGATTTAGAATATAATGTAATTATACAAATAAGAGATGTTGAGCTTATCGAAAATAAATTTCAACATGATAGTATTGTGGAAGATATGCTTACTAATGGAATGTCAAGTGATGATTCAAAAAAGCATCCAAGTGACACTTTAGATTAGGAACCTAAAAGAAGTCAAAGAGTAAGGAATGAAAACAATTTTGGGTCATATTTCATTTCTTCTCAAGCTCTAACCTTTATTATTAGAGGAAAAAAGAGATGGTAAGCAATAAAATACTCATGGTTTTCCATGTAGATAATGAACTTGTCACTTAAAGTGAAGTTATGGCATTTAGAGATGCAACTCTTTGAGAAGAGGTAATACTCAATGATGAAATAGAATCCATCTTATCAAGTAATACTTGGATTTTAGATAATTTTCCTTTGATATCAAAAGCAATTGGGTGAAGTGGGTGTTTAAAATGAAACACAATATTGACAAGTCATTATAAACTTTCAAATCTAAATTAGTTGCAAAGGGATACAGGTTACAAGAATGACATCAATTTGGATACTTATATCCTTAGCATCCATCTATAAGCCTCATATGCATCAGATAGATGTTAAAATGACATTTCTAAATGGGGATCTTAATGGAGAGGTCTATTTGGATTAAAGCAAGCTCCTAAGCATTAGTATGAAAAAATTGATAAGGTAATTGAACTAATGGTATTATAAATAATGATGCTAATAAGTTCATTTGTTTTAAGTTTACTAACAAATATGGAGTTAAATGTTTTTATATAGATTATCTTCTTCTATTTAGAACAAACTTAGATGGTGTTAAAGAGATCAAAGGATACCTATCATCTACATTTAAAATGACAAATCTAAGTGAGGTGAATACGATATTAGGCTTAAGGTAATTAGACATAATGGGGGAACAATCTTAAGTCAATTACATTATATTTAGAAAATTTTAGACAACTTTAAATATTTAAGATTTAAGAAATATGGTACTCCATGTGATCCACATGTGAAATTAGTTAAAAACAATGATAGAGCAATATCTAAACTAGTGTATGCAAGTGCAATAGGTAACTTGATGTATGCATCACATTATACAAGATTTGATATCACATTTGTTGTGTACAAATTATCCAAATATACTAGTAAGCTAAGTATAGATATTAGAAATTGATAATTAGAGTTTTTAGATATTTTTCAAGAAATAAGAATGTGTGTTTGCACTATAGTGAATTTCCTACTATACTAGAAGGATTTTCTGATGCAAGTTGGATTACTAGTATAGCTAATCATGTATTAACTTCAGGATGGATACTCATCTTTGGTGGGGTTATTGTAAGCTGAAGTTCTAAGAAAAAACTTTTAACATATGTTTTATAATAGAGATTCAGTTTATAGCTATAGCTTTAGTTGGAAAGAAAGTTGAATGGCTTGGAAATAGAGTTGTGGCCATAATCAATATAAGATATTTCAATCTTCTATGATAACCTATTAACCATGTCATGTACTTATAGTAAAATTTATAATGGAAAGTCTACACATGTTAGGCTAAAACATGGGTATGTTAAAGAGTTAACTAAGAATGGGGTTATAACTATAACTTATGTAAAGATTAATAGTAATTTAGTAAATCCATTGACAAAGGCATTGTCAAGAGATCAACTTGAAGAGATGTCTACTAAAGTAGGTCTAAAATCTAACTAGTTTATTGTAATGGAACCCTACTTCTTCTTAGTAGACCACCATTATAGACATTCAAGTGATAACAAGTTACAATGAGCTATAAATTTATAATTTAGAAACTTTGAGGAATAGATATTGGAAAATCTCTTAATGGATCAATTATGTATTGGAAACTTGAATTTGTTTGGAGTATGTTTCACCAAGTTGAATATCATAGTAGTATCACTTCTAGTAAAAGTTAATGGGCGTATCTCTCATATATTCCATGAGCTAAGATGAGTATAAGGCCATAAATGCACCACTAGAAAATTCATTTGGTTTATTGGAGCAATGGTTCTCCTGTTTTAATATAAAGCATGTAGGTTTAGGTTTCCCTATTCAACATAAAGCATGTAAGTTCTAGTAAAATAGTTATCTTATACCCTTTTGCAACTTTGAGGAATTTGCACTAAGGAATGGTTCAAAACTATAAATATCATTCTTTATGTGTTTTCATAATTTAGAAGAAAGTTATATGTAAGGAAATGTCATATAGATTTCCAATTACGTAACTTAGAAATAAATTGAGAATTCTGTATCATGTGAATGTGAAGAATTTGAGATTTAAGGTGATCAATGAGGTACACAAGCCATGAAAAGGCCATATACTAGACATGTTGTTGTACACATAAGTATAGAAGAAGACCTAAGAGATACATGGTCAGAAACCATTCCAAGCTATAAACTGTGTGTAGCTTCATAAAGTGATATATAATCAAATAGACAATTATGTACCTACTCATGTACATAAGATAATAGTTGCAAATAGAATGAGAAAGATAGACATATACCTACTGTATACTGTGCATTGTTAAGATTCTTCATATCCTTTGACATTTTAAGTGAATGAATGTAATATATCAAGTTCTAAGTTTTACTTTATTATTGACATTTAAGATGAGTTTGTAATTGATATAAATTCAATTTAATGATCAAAACTAAGTACTTTTTGACAATCATGTCCTTTAGAATTTTGCATGAATTTTTTTGCTCTTATTCTTGAATATTATCATTCTCAAACATCCCATCACACAAAACAAAGCTTCCCAAGTTTTACAAACTTATATGGTCGTTAAGAACAAAAAATAACTAATTTTGTTTTCTTTTATTCTTAACGCATACTTAGTTGTATCCTAAGAGAGTTATGTAAATCTTTAGTAACTTATGACACGTTCACTTTATAAAATAAAATGATGAAGGAATAGAATTGGAATTCCATGAGAAATGAAATAAGAATGTAATATATATTATTTTGTTTAGTTGGATTTATAAGCAATTTAGGAATAAACATATAATATAACTTTAATGACTAAATTATCCTTGATGTATTTTCAATCTCCACTAATCCTAAAGTAATAAGTGGTAGTTGTGGTTAGCGATGGTGGTTGGTAATAGTAGCGGCGGCGGTGGCGGTGGCGGTGGCGGTAATGACAATAGTGGTGGAGGTATTAATGGTAGTCAGTAGTAGTAGCAGTGGTAACGGAGATAGTAGTGGTGACTGCGATAGTGATGGTAGCAACGGTGGCGGTCGGTGGTGGTGGTAGTAGTGATAGTAATGACAGTGGTGGTGGTGATAGTGGTAGTGGTAGTAATGGTGGTAATGGTAATCCTTGGTTGAATTGAGGAATTTATGGAATTGCAATTTTGTGATAAAAAAACCAAGTAAACGTAGTGATGGCGAAATAAAGAAAAAATGAAATTCTAATTCCATGAAGTGAATATGCTGTTAAAGTATAATAGCTCTTACGATAACATCTAGATAAAATAACCTTATAAGATTTTGAAAATAATTTAATTCCAAATTAAGCCCCTTTGCTTGGAATTTAGGACTACCAAGAATTCTCTCTTTAACCCTAATTTCTAATATAATGTCCTAAAAATTAGAAGAGGCATCTATGTGAAATTAGATTTTCAAAATGAGTTGAATTTCCTAATAATGTTCCTCATAAACTAAAGTGTATTAAGTAAACTTAATCACCTTATAACCAATTGATCAATATTTTAGATATATTATAAAATTTCTTCTTACATCAACTTAATTTTAAAATTGTTTGAAATTGTAAGTCTAAATAAAATTATACCTTATAAATTACAAAATTGTATCAATATATGAATATCTATTTAATATTTCTAAACAATGATAATAAATGTCAATAATAATGATAAAATAATATAATAACCAAGGAATGGTTATTCTTATGAAAAAGATAAAATTACAAGTGGATAAGATCAAATCATGATAAATAATAATGGCATAATATTAAAATTATAATATACTGAAAAAATAAGGAGATAAGGATAAATAATAATCATTTTTTTTCCCAAAGGATAAATAATAATAGCTAAATAAGAAACTTCCTACATAAGGTGAAAATTTTGGAAGATAAAGTTAACATATCATAGGTCACATGGCATGGTTTAATAAGATAAAATTCATTTTTTATAATCTATTAAACTTTTAGAAATAGGCCCTAAATTGTGGAACAAATTGCAAGCAAACTCCAAAATTTACGAAACTTAAGGTACAAGCTCTCTACCCCAATGCCACTATAATCAATACACCCTTACCCTTACCTTAGTTGTTGTTATCACCATTGCCTAATTTTCCACCCTTATTGAATAAATTTTGTAAAAATATCAAATGACTTCCAAAAGTCACCAAATATTATAGGTAGATATATTTTCTATGCACTTTACATTCGTACAATCGGTTTCATGAATTGTTGACAAGCTTTTCAAATAAATGAAAATCTACTTCTAGATATGTTTTCAATAAGCCATTAGACCATTCAAATAAGCTCTGTTCACTTTAGACTTTTTATATAGCTTTTGACCATCTTATTTTGATTTTTACAAAGTTAATTTTAGAAAACTAAAATTTTGGAATTTTTTTGTTTTATTTAGCTTTATTTTATTACAAATTTCCGTCTTGATCACTTGTAATGTAAAATTATGCTATTTTTCCATATAAAATCTAACGAACCTATATGTTGATTGTATGGGAGACTAACTAAGAAGTAAAGTCGATTCGCATAGGCTTTGCCTCTTACTCCTCGATGCTTGCTTGTTATTTGAGTGTAGCTTTTGTTATGTAGTGAAAGGGAGGAGGAAGAGGTTTGAGAGTAATCAATAGAGGAAAGGAACTAGAAGAGTTAGATTACCTCTCTCTTACTTGCTATCTCTTAGCGTCTTTTATGCAATTTACCTAGACACATGGCAATTGGGGTTTGTTTGTACTAGTCGTCGATAGATAGTACGCTCCACGATAGGTAGATGATAGCGCTTTACTACAAGTAGTATGCCATAGCCAACCAAACCACCAAATTTGCAATTCAGTGATCTGACAGGGACAGTGATATTCGGCGTATCGATTGTACTACGAATGTTAGACACTCATTAATAAGTTGTAGTGGGTTATAACTACAAAAGAAAAAAAATGGGCCAAGGCACTCATTAAGGGCCAATCAATGCTTGATGGAAGGATTCAAGCCTTGGGCATTCATCATGTGGCTTGCTAAGTACATTGCGGCATAGGAAAATCAACTCGCCCTAATTTGGCATTCTTTGTTTTTGGCGTGGGCTTATGGACCAGAGGGGGAGTCACGATGCAATGCATGGAGTTATTAGTTGCTTAGGTACTCATAGGTGTATGCCTTATGATCGGCTTCGGTCGTTAGGCTTTAGGTTGAGCAAGAAATCGAGTATCAACACTATATATTTTAATCTTAATATAATTGTCATAGCTTTCATTCTCATAGTTTTTGGAAGTTTAAAGACTAAAATGCAAATATTGGAAAATCTTACATTCATAAAGTCATAAAAACCTTCTAGGCTTGATATTTATGTTAGTTATGAATATTGAAATTTTCATTTTTTATGAGCTTTTTGAAAAGAACAAAAAGGGTTAAGGTAAATTTTAAAATTTATAAAGATAAAGGTAGAATTTGAAAATTAAAAAATTTCTTGAAAATTATAAACTAATATCCCTAGTTCTTTTATTATTAATGTTTGTTGATAGTTAGTTTTTGTTCACTTGGCTCGTCAAACGTTGATAATCAAATTTTCGCTCACTCGACCATTTGGCTGCTGAGCGGTCGAATGACTTATATTTTCGGCATTTAGCCGAGTGATACAGATCCATTACTAATTTAAATTTAAGGAAAGTGGTATAAACAGTTATCACTAACATAGTTTTATTACATAACTGCATGCTCTCCTTACATTTCAGGGAATAAGTCTAATCAAGAGTCTTCTATGTATCTTAATGGTTATTCTGATAATTACTGCTTCAAACATGACATTCGCCTATAAGTATGGGAAAGAAGCACTGTAAGAGCATCTAACACCTTTAGACCACTCACTTAACTTTCCCTATTTATATTTATTGACTTAGGCATTAAAATGGCTATATCAGACTAGCTCTGGTACTAAGTGCTTTTCTTTTCTCTTTGTAAGATATTTTTTACTGCCAAAATCCACCAACAACATTTATTCTTGAATTAAATAGATAGTTAATATTAGGATTTCTAAAAGTATAGGCATATATGGTATAATTATTTGAATTATTGTGATCAATTCTTATAATTTTACAATTCTAATATCCTTAATTTTACAAAACTTGAATAAAAATAGGAATGTTAAATACTTCTTTGGCAAATCTTAATCTAACAATTTTCTACAAAAAAGCAAAACCTTTTTTCTATCGAAAAAGAATTACAAGTATAGTGGGCTAAATTAAGGGATAAGTATACTAAGTTGGCCTCACCTAAGTGTTATATTTTGACATTTTACTCTATCTTATCTAGGATTAATAAGCCACATCTATAACCCTTTTAGAAACTTCTAGGAATGATTAGCTAAGAGGCTAGGTAAGTGGGTTTATTTTGCTCAAAGTTGATAAACTATTATGTTTACTTGAGCTTATAAGTAGATTGTTTGTTCTTGTGCTATTGATGTGTATTAACATGTTTGCTAAATAAGTACCATAGCATATTGTATATGTTAATTGTGAAATATCTTTATTTTGCATCTAGGATGGAGTGTTTGCAATACGATATTGTATTGTCTTGAATAATTGGATACCAAATGTTTAGGCTAAAGAACCTTAATTAAGACATGCATTACATGATTTATATATGAAAGATCGCTTGTCTCTCTTTGGTAGTCATGGTAGAGAGTAAATAGAGCCTATGCTTGCTCCTTTTCTAGTTAGTAAATCAACTCTAAGGATGCCATAGCCGGGGAAGGATCCAATAAGCTAGTGACTATCAAGATGAATTTTCATTAAAAAAAAAAAAAGAAAATCAAACAATGGGTGATTATATAAAGGGATTTCCATTAAGAGTAAAGACCTAAGCATGGACTATGTAGAAACAGTCAACATAAGACTTTTGGAGATAATATACATATATATATATATATATATATATGTCAAACTATTACTATCATATCGCTATACTTAATATTCAAATTATTATTTGATATTATTTTCAATAATATATAATATTATTAGAATATTTTGGCTAGAATTCTTCAATTTTAGCTAAGTATAACTGTTTATACAGCTTCTTATATACTAATTCACCAATTTGTTAGCAAAATAGTTAGAAATTAGGTCTTTCACAAAAAAAAAAAAAATTTGCAAGGTGTTACTCACTTCAACAAAGATGTTTTCTTGTTATAGGTTGTATAATCAGTGAACTTATTATGCATATTTTTTCTTTCTAGTAAATTACATATAAGGTGCCTGTGCTTTTACCCCTTTTCACTTAGGTACTTAGGTTTTATTTTTGACACTTTGGGTACTTGAGTTTTGCAGAAGTGAGAAACTAACATTCATTAGTTGCATTGTTACTTAAAAAGAAAAAAGAAAAATATAGAGAGAGTAACAAACATGAGAGGTACAAATGCACACATATTGCTCCATAATGTCTATTTGCTTCACTATGCTTCTTTAGCAAGTTCACTAATTTCTCTAAACTTGCAAATGCTTGAGCATTACCCAACCACCTTACAAAAAAAAATATTGCAAGTAATTAATCTCTTTCTCAACAAATTTAGATTTGTAATTTAAGACAAAGATGTATTTTAATAGCTTTTTAGTATACATAAATCCCTTATGCTATTGCATGGATCTAAATCTACCATTTAGTGAACATTAGGTAAGAAAATAACAATACACAAAATAATAATAGTATCCTCAGCAACTAATTTTACTTTTCAAGAAGCATCAATTTACAACTTTCCTTCATGAAAGGCCACCACAACATTAGATTTTACTCACTGTAGAACATTGATGATAATAACAACTTCCATTTCCTCTATGCCATTAACAATAAGAACAAGAATCTATAGGGAAAAATTGGATTAAATCTAGAAAATCAAAACAATGTTATTATATCCCTCAACCTAAAAATCTAAAAAGAGAAATTAGTTAAATATTGGGCCTATTAATTTTTAGAATCACGGTTCCCTTATAGAGTTGGGTGTAAACTCTTCCTCTTCTTTCTAGGTGTTTTTTTTTTTTTATAGCTGTGACTTTAGAAAAATGATCTTTCTTTTTTTTTCTTCAACCAAGTTTAATTGTTTGGTTCTCTCTTCCATTGTCTTTCTCTATTGTTTTTTTTTTTTTTTTT
>JAMXBB010000012.1:34050972-34139440 GCA_024138015.1 Lumnitzera littorea
ACTATCAAGATGAATTTTCATTAAAAAAAAAAAAAGAAAATCAAACAATGGGTGATTATATAAAGGGATTTCCATTAAGAGTAAAGACCTAAGCATGGACTATGTAGAAACAGTCAACATAAGACTTTTGGAGATAATATACATATATATATATATATATATATATGTCAAACTATTACTATCATATCGCTATACTTAATATTCAAATTATTATTTGATATTATTTTCAATAATATATAATATTATTAGAATATTTTGGCTAGAATTCTTCAATTTTAGCTAAGTATAACTGTTTATACAGCTTCTTATATACTAATTCACCAATTTGTTAGCAAAATAGTTAGAAATTAGGTCTTTCACAAAAAAAAAAAAAATTTGCAAGGTGTTACTCACTTCAACAAAGATGTTTTCTTGTTATAGGTTGTATAATCAGTGAACTTATTATGCATATTTTTTCTTTCTAGTAAATTACATATAAGGTGCCTGTGCTTTTACCCCTTTTCACTTAGGTACTTAGGTTTTATTTTTGACACTTTGGGTACTTGAGTTTTGCAGAAGTGAGAAACTAACATTCATTAGTTGCATTGTTACTTAAAAAGAAAAAAGAAAAATATAGAGAGAGTAACAAACATGAGAGGTACAAATGCACACATATTGCTCCATAATGTCTATTTGCTTCACTATGCTTCTTTAGCAAGTTCACTAATTTCTCTAAACTTGCAAATGCTTGAGCATTACCCAACCACCTTACAAAAAAAAATATTGCAAGTAATTAATCTCTTTCTCAACAAATTTAGATTTGTAATTTAAGACAAAGATGTATTTTAATAGCTTTTTAGTATACATAAATCCCTTATGCTATTGCATGGATCTAAATCTACCATTTAGTGAACATTAGGTAAGAAAATAACAATACACAAAATAATAATAGTATCCTCAGCAACTAATTTTACTTTTCAAGAAGCATCAATTTACAACTTTCCTTCATGAAAGGCCACCACAACATTAGATTTTACTCACTGTAGAACATTGATGATAATAACAACTTCCATTTCCTCTATGCCATTAACAATAAGAACAAGAATCTATAGGGAAAAATTGGATTAAATCTAGAAAATCAAAACAATGTTATTATATCCCTCAACCTAAAAATCTAAAAAGAGAAATTAGTTAAATATTGGGCCTATTAATTTTTAGAATCACGGTTCCCTTATAGAGTTGGGTGTAAACTCTTCCTCTTCTTTCTAGGTGTTTTTTTTTTTTTATAGCTGTGACTTTAGAAAAATGATCTTTCTTTTTTTTTCTTCAACCAAGTTTAATTGTTTGGTTCTCTCTTCCATTGTCTTTCTCTATTGTTTTTTTTTTTTTTTTTTACATATATAAAGAAAAGAATTACATGCAATAAATAAAGTTAAGGTTTCTCACTTTTACAAAACACAGGTACCCCAATTGTGATAAATAAAAACATAGGTACCAAAGTGAAAAAGAAAATACAGGTAACTTAAATGTAATTTACCCTTTTCTTTGTTAAAAGAAAAATTGTTATTATTGTAAAATGTTTTGCCATATTAGTATATTATTTAATGTTATTAACATGGTAATAATTAGTGATTGGGGTTGTTCCTCTCTCTAGTTTTAGAGAGAGAATTTTTCTCTCCATGAATGAGAGGATCTTCACCATAGTAGTGAATTAGTTTTGAAACGTCACTTATATGCTCCTCATCATTTTGATATTCACTTGTGAAACCTCATAGTGAAGTGTCCCACATTGATTATGGGAGGTTGTGGTATTAGTTTATAAAGTTATGGTTATAAACACTTTATTAACATAAACTTAAAGCTTTTGGGTCAAGTGGTTGAAATGGGTCCATTGGTATTTGTTAGCTTGGTCATTTATTGTTTTTGGCTTAGGGTATTACAAATGGTATCAAAGTGGACCCCCTTTCAGTATGTGTATGGTTTGGGTCTGACTCTAGTTTAGAAAAGAGATCCAAGGAAGGTGGGGAGTGTCACTAAGCTAAGGCTATAACTCTTTGCATGCTTTTAAGATGACTTATAGGTAATAGGTGGCTCGAATAGTACAATGAAAAAACAAGGGTAGATTTAGGCCCAATTATAAGGCCTCAAAATGAGTACATTACGTGTTTTGGGGAGGAAGGTAGATTGTGAGACCCCCATGATTAAGTATCCTACATGGATTGTGGTAGGTTGTGGCATTAGTTTATAAGGCCCTGGTCATAAACACCTTGTCAACATAAACTTGAAACTTTTGAGCCAAATGATTGAAATAGGGCCATTAGTGTTTGTTAATCTAGTTATTTGCTACTTTTGGCCTAAGATATTACAAATGGTATTATAGTGAAACCCTAACCAGTAGGTGGATGATTCAAGTTTAGCTTCAATTTAGAGAAGAGGTCCAAGGAAGGTGAGGAGTCTCACTAGGATATGACTCCTTGCATATGTCTAGGATGACCTATAGGTAATGGATGGCCCGAATTGTAACCAAAAAGGAGGGGAAGACCTAGGCCCAATTGTAGGGTTTTGTGATGAGAAGGTCGCATGTTTAAGGGGGAGGGGGGAGATTGTGAAACTCCAAAGTTAAGTGACCCATATGGATTGTAAGAGGTTGTGGTACTAATTTATAAGGCCATGGTTATGAACACCTTATTAACATAAGCTTGAAACTTTTAGGTTAAATGATTGAAATAGGCTCATTAATATTTATTGGCTTGACTATTAATTTATTTCAACTTGCATCGCATTCTATTATGCATTTTGGCAACAGTTTTTTCATCTTATTCATAAAAAATTTTCATCACCATATAAAATATCACCTACTATCTTTCATCCTTCTTTGAAACTCATTCTCTTTATTTTTACTAATCTCTACACCCTTATTTCATACAACTCATTATACATAAAATATACAAAAATTATTCATAGCTCTTGTACCAAGTCTACATCAACTCATTAATGTTGACTTTGGTTTGTATGATTAAAATTACATTATAGTACTCTCATTATTATTTAGTGTTCATCTATATAAAGTTTCACCATCTATAGATAACACTTTAGCTGTACTATTTCTTTAATGTTCCTGCATTATAAAATAACAAAATCCAATATTAAATTGTCCTTCGTATTATCTAGTGTTTCATTTAATTGATATTTTTCATCTTTTAGTATCTCATATTTCATTTAACTTGTGGGTTTTTTTTTTGTCCTTCTACAATATGGAAAGCTGTAACAATGTTAAGAAACCAGTAATATCCCATGCTATTGATAGTGACTTAAAGGAGAATTTGATCCTAGAACTAGACTTGAGTGGATTGAGTAATCACAAAATTGTGCCAATCAGTAAAGTGTTTGCAAAAAAGGTTATGAATAAATCGATAGTTATAGGTATTTTTAGGAAAGTGTAGGAGGATTTTAGGCAAGTAACTTTTAACCCTTTAGGTTTGAATAAGTTTCTAATCTATTCTCAATCTCTGTAGATGATGAAGAAAGTGTTGGATGAGGGACCATGGTTTGTGTTAAGGTTTTGTTTTTATTTTGAATGAATGGAGGCCTAATTGCAACATTGATGAAATTGATTTAAACTCTACCACATTTTAGATCCAAATTCATGGATTTAGAAGAGATCAAATGACAATTAATAATGCTAAGGTTATTGGAGCATCTTCGGGTGAACTTATCAAGTCAAAATCCATAGATAAATTAGGAAGGGTTAGAAGAAGATTTATAAAGATTTGGGTGAAAGTCAATTGCATGAAGTCGCTACACAAAGAGATGTAGATCACTAGAATTGGTTTGGAATACAAAATTCAGTTTAAATATGAGAAATTACAAATTTATATTTTGCATGTAGGAGGCTCGGTCATTTGATAGAAGGATACCACAAGAAAGAAGGATCAAGTAAATACTACAAAGAGTTGAAAGCAACTCCAATAAGGTATAGGTTTTGGTTGATGCAAAAAGAGCAAAAGAGAGACTTTGCTAGCTAAAGAAACAATGACTTTGCTAAAAATAACCGTAAAACAAACCTTTTGATGAACCTTGAAAAATATTATCTCTTAAACAAGTCATTTTCTCCCCCAAATACTTATCATCCATTAAACACTCAACTATAAACACAATACCACTTTTACCCTTACCTCATATGAGAAATCAACCTTATGATTTCACCTTTTAAAGCTTACCCTTCATATTCTACTAAGAAAAAACTGTTTCCTACTTCCTTCGTTGTAGAATTACCCTTAGATAATAAAAGTGAGGTAACCCCTGGCTTTACTTTGATTGAAATTGTTAATAACCTTAAATCCTTTATTCCTTCCTCCATGGTTATGGTTCTTAAAGAATTGAATTTGAAAAGAAGTAGAGAAGAAGACAATATGTCGTTAAGTAACCGATTGTATATTAAGAAAGGGGAGTCATTGTTGAGCAAAAGGAAGATTTTTTTTTCTTAAGGATGGATGATAAAATGAGAGGAAATAAGAGGGAAACAATAAAGGAAAGGTTAAAAGGAGGAAAGAAGAGTTTACTATTGGGTAATGACAATTTAGTTAATGTACAAACTATGGCTGGAAAAATTGAGGATATCAAGGCCGTTGGTGGTTTGCCCATAACAGCCATAACGAAGCCATGACAATCTCATGTTAGAATTGTCAATTATTAGACTTGTCCTTGACAATTCAACATTTATGGGGGGTTGGTTAATAAAAAAAAACCCAGTTTAGTTTTTTTTTTTTTAAATGGAAACTAAGAGTAAGAGCTCTTTTGTTGATAGTTTAAGAAGAATGCAGTTTCAAAATGCTTTTTATGTAGATTGAATGGGGGGTCAATAAGGTGCTTGGCTCTATAGTACAGTAGTGGAATGAAAGTTGGCGTATTAATGCAGTTGAAAAATTTTGTGTTTTTCAAGATTGAAGGTCTACTACATAAAGTAGCATACATTTGTTGAGTGTAGCCACCAACTTCTTTATAGTAGAAAGGAACTTGTAGGGTGATTTAGTAAATTTGAGAAGTGTAGTTGATGGTCCTTAGATATGTATAAGTGATTTTAATGAGATCCTTGATGATAGTAAGAAAAGTAGTAGGAGACAAAGGTGTAGAAGTCATACTGCAAGTTTTAGAGAAATGATTACAATAGCGGGGCTGGTTGATGTGGGGTTCAAGGGCCAACAATTTACTTAGATTAATAAAAGATTTGATGGGGTCTTAATTAAAGAGCAAATTGATAAGACATTAGTGTCGAATAGTTAGCTAATTGAAGTACCATATACATAAGTGACACATTTACTTGCCGTTGGATCTAATCGTACAACCTTACTAATTACAATAAGTAAAGTTGAAGCAAGAGGGAGAAGGAAATTTAAATTTGAAAATTTCTTGAGACTAGTAGATGGTTGCAAGGAGATAGTAGAGAGGTATTGGGAGGATTCAAGGACAGATCAAGTTGTCCATAGAGTTTTAGGCAGGTTAGAAAGTTGTGGAAATTCTCTAGGAGAGTAGAGTAAATCCTAAGTGGTAGAAAATAAGAAGCAGATTGATATATTGTTGAAAAAATTAGAAGAGTTGCAAGGGAATGATGAATTCTCAAATAAAGATGAGGAAGACTTAATTCTTAAGGAGTTAAAATTGTTAGAAAGTAGAAAAGAAGAGTATTAACACTGAAGATTGTGCATTAATTGGCGCAATTATTGTAATTGAAATACTAACTTCTTTCATCAAATGATAATAAATAGAAGAAGAAGAAATACTATTGAAAGTGCTAGAGACGGGAAAGGAAGGTGGAAGGAGTCAAAAAATGAGGTTAGGGCAGCATTTGTATCATTTATTATAGAGTTATATTGTAGAGAAGAAGGCAAGGACCTTATATAATTCTAGATTAGATTCCACCAATGTTTATATTTACTGATAATGAAATATTATGTAGTGTAATAACTAAGGAGGAAGTGAAAGTTGCTGTCTTCCAAATGGGTGCACCTAAGGCTTCAGATCCTAATGGTTTCTTTAGAGTTTTCTATCAACATGATTGGAATATTATTGGTGCTTCAATTGTTAAGGCAATCCACAATTTCTTTCCTACAGGTATGTTCATTAGTTATCTTAATTCCACTAACGTTGTTTTGATTCCTAAGGTCCCTTATCGCAAGTCTATTGCCCAGTTTAAACCTATTAGTTTGTATAGTTTATTCTACATAACAATTTCTAAAATTCTAGTCATTAGAATTAAACCTTTTCTTAGTGATTTTATTTTAGAAAATCAAAGTGCTTTTATTTTAAGAAGGTTGATTCAAGACATGTGTAGCTCATGAATTGTTTCATTTCCTAAAAACCAAAAAAAAAAAAGAGGGAGGTCTTTTAGTTGTACTTTGAAGCTTAATATGAATAAGGTGTACAACCACATTGAATGGGACATTTTGGAGAGTGTTTTGATTAAACTAGGGATGGATTGAAAATGTGTACATTAGATTATGTAGTGTAAGAAAATGGGGTACTACAATATCTTAATAAATGGAAAGTATGTAGGTTATGTGAAACTAATAAGAGGTTGGAGATAAAGAGATCCACTATCTCCCTATTTGTTCATAATTGACTTAGATATATTATCTGAATGTCTTAGCCAATGAAGGACTACTGTAAGGGATAAAGCTGAAACTTCAATGTCCTATAATCTCACATTTGTTATTTGTTGATGATTTTCTCTTCTTTTTTGATATTGCAAAACTTAATTTTGTGCAACTTTAGTCTACATAAATGGAATATTGTAAGGCCTTGGGTTAATTGGTGAGTTTCGAAAAATCTTGTGTCATTTATAATCATAACACATCAAGATAAGTAGCGAGTTAAGTGGCTAAGGTGTTAAGAGTGTTAAAATCTATAGACCTCGAAAGATATTTGGGTTTTCTAGCTATTTAGGGAAGATCCAAGACAAGTACTTTGAAATTCATGCAAGATAAGATTGAGAGTAAACACAGGGATGGAAGAAGAATTTACTTAGTGTAGCTAGAAGAGAAATCTTATTAAGACAATCATGTTTGCAATCCTGACTTATTCTATGGGCTACTTTAAATTCCCATTTGGTGGTATAATACAATCAGCAACCAAATAGCAAGATTTTGGTGGGGATAACAAAGTAATGAAGGAAGGAATCAATAGGTGAATTGGCATGCATTGACTAGACCCAAAAAAAGGGAGGACCGAAGAGGAAGGACTTATACTTATTCAATTTGGTACTTTCAATTAGTTGGCATGGAGAATTCACTCTAGTTTGAATAAGCTTGGGGTCAAGTTGTTAAAAGGCTTATTTAAAGGAGTTTTCTAGAAGATTCACAATTGATGTTCAGTGAAAGTGTAGTAGGATAGATAGGTACCTAACCTAGATAACTTTAAGTTGAAAGGGGATGGTGGTGAGAAGGACCTTACGCTTAAAGTGAAAGAATTGATTAATGTGGAAGGAAGATTTTGGAATTTAGGCACTATTATGGGGGTTGTTACAAAGGAAGAAAAAGGAGCAATAAAAGAAGTTTACATACCTACTAAGGTAGGTGAAGGTACCTTAATATGGTTGTATACTAGGGGGTGTGATTGTATTACCAAATCTATCTACTTCTTGATAAAGTGTACATATGGTCAATTTGACATATAATCGTCTTCCTCTTCATGTCTCACTGCAAAAGAATGGAAATTGTTATGGTCTTTGGATACTCAACCTAAAATAAAACACTTTCTATGGAGAGCTTATTCAAATTCATTACCTGTGTTTGAAAACCTTGCCATACAAAGAGTGGCTAGAGAGGAGGAATGTCTAATTTATAAAGAGCCTAAATCTATGGAACATGTGTTGTTGCTTTATCCATAGGTAAAGGCAGTGTAGTTTGGAGCCTTAGAGTTTAGAGTGAAAAAATAAAGCATTAGTAAGTCATAAGTTTAGCTTCATGAACAAATAAAAAAAGCCCCTTACTTTAGGGGTTTAAAGAAGGAAGTAGCTACCTATATAGTAAGGTTAACACAACTAATCTAGAAAGAAAGGTATGAAAGGGTTTATGGCGAGACAAAACTTGATCCAAAGTCCTAAGATGTTGGAGAAGCATCATGGAGGAAGAAAGAGGAGATGTGTAAGTATGTGAACTTTTGGTCCCTACTCTCAAGATCTAATATCAAAATTAATGTCGAAAGGTCTTTCTCTAAAATAGATAGTGATAGAGTAGTTGTGAGTGTAGTAAAGGATGCGAGAGGCTTGGTGGTTGAAGGGTTTGTTGATGGAGTGGAAGTGGGAAGTATAGAGATGGCCGAATGCCTAGTTGTAAAGAAAGCTGTAGAAGTTGCTAGGGCAAAGGGATGAATAAATGTCATTATTGAATCAATTACTAAAATGGTCGTGGATTCAATTACACGTAGGTTTGTCTTAGTAGGCTGGGATTATAGTGATATTGTCTAATATATTAGAAGAGATCAGGAATGTTGCAAAAATCAAACCAATGACTATTTCTATAGAGGCTAATAATGTTGCTGAGTGGAGTGTTAGGAATTTTACAAGGTGGATATGTCCTACGAATTGGATGTTTAACCCCCCCCACCCCATTTGCCTTACTTAGTCTGATCAACGTAGATAGGATAGCCAATTCTAGTCTTAGTACTTTTGTAATATGTAGTCAATTAAACCATAGATAGTAAGGAAAGTTAAAGCACTATTTTAAAAAAAAAAACATGGTAATAATTTATAGACATTCTATTATATTAGTAAAAAAAAATGCATATGCATATGTATAATGTGATAGATTGCAAAAACCATTTCATAAAATATATATATATATATATGTATAATCTTCATAGCATAGTACATGCATACATATATGTATATATACGAAATTATATAGTAAAATTATATAATTTAATATATAAGATAATATTATAAGATAACATTTAAAAAATTACAGAACTACGAAAGATATAAATAGTAAATATAGATAAAAATTATATAAAATATTATAACTAAATTATGATAATAAGATAAGCATTAACATAAATAATGTATTATATAATTAATATTGGAATTAAAAGTATTGAATAAAAATATAAATATGATAGGTATGATATAGAAATTATAGTAATTAGGTTATAATTAATTCATTAATATGTTTTATAAAAATTATATTAAACTAAAAATTTAATATTAAATTATAATTAATCATTTATAATATTATTATATTAAATAACTACAATTGTACCAAATTTATAGCACTAAAGTTTTAACAATAGTAGTAAAGTGGTACTGCTAGTGGTAATAACCAGGGGCAAGTATGTATGGGATAGGTAAGGGATGAGACATTTCCACTACCCTACCTATAGGTACTGGTCCCCTAACTTTTTAAAGTGAAACCTATTTTGTGGTATCCTAAAATCACCCAATACTTTATACCTTATAAATTGAATACAGTATGGATACTTTATAAAACTTGTAATTATTTTTAGCTATCTTTAAAATACTATGTTAGATGCATAATCAATATCAAACCGATCACTTTACTACCACTAGAGTAGTCAATGATAATTTGAAAGGTTTCTAGATGTGCAACGCACTTTAAATTAGGACAACAATAGAGAATACTCTTACAGTTGGGCAATATTCAAGCACTTGATTAAGTTATGCTTAAATTTCTTTTGTTTTTCCTTTTCAAATCTTTAAAATAAAGTTTTTATCAAAATATAAGATTGTTATATGTAGAAAACAAAAATAAGCTGGTAAGGAGCTTGTCATATCATTATACCAAAATGTAAACATATCCTTTAATCGAAGTTGGAGTCTTTCATTGCTATGGTACTAAATAACAACACTATGATGGTATCATCATGGATGACAAATTCTTGATAGTAAAAGGTATGATTATATTTAATATCATATTTGGTATGTAGGAATGGGTCGAAATGGAATCATAATTTTGGCTTTCATTTGCATTCCTTATGTTTGGAAGTACATTTTAAAGGTAGAATCCTGATTTTATGGAATCAACAATTTCAACTTCCAGGGGGAATTCGATGTTGATTCCGCCTTTGAGAATGCTAAATCACAATTTTATTCTTCTTTTATTGATTATGATTAGTTAAAATTATTTTTCCCTCCTTTAAAAGAACTATAATATGCAATAATTAAGAGTATCTTCAACAACAGTAAGAAATCAAATCTTATAGCATGGAAAAAAAAAAAATTTATTCCATAATCTATGCGTATAAGAAGTAAAATGACATACCTATTTTAGTGACACAAATAAGTTAAAATTGGGATGTTCTATGATTTTATTATAATAGGGTTGGACTTAGTAAAAGAAAAAGAAAGAGGTGAAAGAATGAACAATTGTAAAGAAGAGAAGGGATTCACAATAAAAGGTATTGTATGGTTTAAGGTTTTATTATGAGCTAGACTATTGTTGTTATCCTTTTAAGGTTAAGAAAATATTGTAATGGTACTATTTTTTTTTATTTGTTAATATTATTTAATTATTATTATAGGATGAGTACATGTTACCATATAACCTATTACCATATTTTAGACTCAAGTTTTGAGATAAACATAAGGTATCTTGAGTTCAATCAATATCATACCCTATAGAAATAAGTTCTAATAAATTATTGTCGAACCTAGCATGTGACTTTTAATACCTATTTGGAACCTATCTGGTCAAGTAAGATATGCTCCTAATTATAATATTTTAATACCACAATTATAAAATATAATATATAAAATGGAAATAATATACTTATAAATTGAGAGTAGTGATGTTTATCTCCATAATTAAAATCTTTTTTTATATATGACATAGATAAAATATAAAATAAAATAGGATTTAATTACTTATGTAATATTTAATAATTAATGACATAAGTATTATATAAATATAAACTATGAATGAATGTTATAGTTAGTATATATTATACAAAATTATGCATAATACTTATAGCAATAAATTTATATTGACGAATCTATCACAACGCTGTTTTAAAATTTTATGGTTATATACGATGAAAAATTTCCTATATATATACATATATAAATATATATATTTGAATTGCATATATAAAATCCATTGCAAATTTCCTCAACACTTATTTTATTTTCTCACTTAATTTGAGAAAATAATTTTTTTAATTAGACATAAAAATCATTGACTGGAAAATATTAATTAGACATAAAAATCTATCGCAAATTTGTCTCAAATTTCCTACCCTTTATTTTCTCGCTCTTTGCAACGGCGTAGTTCACTTTTTTCCATTTCCAATTCCTTCCTACTCTATCGCAAATTCTACCAAAAGTACTTTCTTGGGGAAAGAAAAAAATAGAAGAAATTAAAAAAAAAATATAAAAAATATCGATCTTAAAAACATAATCCCAAAATTATGGTACTTAAAATATTTTCTTGAAGAAGCAATTTCATTTATCATGATAAAATTGACTTTTAAAAATTAGATTTTAGTTTTAATAAAAATCTATTTGTATATATATATAAATCACCTCTTTAAAAGGTAATTTTATTAGGATTAAAATGAAATAACCTCTTAAAATGGGCATTTCAGTGCAAATTGAAATTGCTCTTTCAAAAAAGTGATTTTAAGTGCCATAATACTTAAGGCTTATGGGTAACAATATTAGTCATTTGCATATATATAGTAGTCTCTTTTCTTTGGTTCAAACATATTTACACTCTTTGTTTTTTTCTTTTTCTTTGTTTTATGTATACTTAAAATCCCCCTTCATAAAAGAGCAATTAAAAGAAAAAAATAAAAAAGGAATTCCTGAACTCGTGAAATGTGTCTTCAAATCCTCGTACCTTTTAAAGGTCATCAAAAAGAACAATGGGAGAGGGGNTGTTTTATAAAAATTATATTAAACTAAAAATTTAATATTAAATTATAATTAATCATTTATAATATTATTATATTAAATAACTACAATTGTACCAAATTTATAGCACTAAAGTTTTAACAATAGTAGTAAAGTGGTACTGCTAGTGGTAATAACCAGGGGCAAGTATGTATGGGATAGGTAAGGGATGAGACATTTCCACTACCCTACCTATAGGTACTGGTCCCCTAACTTTTTAAAGTGAAACCTATTTTGTGGTATCCTAAAATCACCCAATACTTTATACCTTATAAATTGAATACAGTATGGATACTTTATAAAACTTGTAATTATTTTTAGCTATCTTTAAAATACTATGTTAGATGCATAATCAATATCAAACCGATCACTTTACTACCACTAGAGTAGTCAATGATAATTTGAAAGGTTTCTAGATGTGCAACGCACTTTAAATTAGGACAACAATAGAGAATACTCTTACAGTTGGGCAATATTCAAGCACTTGATTAAGTTATGCTTAAATTTCTTTTGTTTTTCCTTTTCAAATCTTTAAAATAAAGTTTTTATCAAAATATAAGATTGTTATATGTAGAAAACAAAAATAAGCTGGTAAGGAGCTTGTCATATCATTATACCAAAATGTAAACATATCCTTTAATCGAAGTTGGAGTCTTTCATTGCTATGGTACTAAATAACAACACTATGATGGTATCATCATGGATGACAAATTCTTGATAGTAAAAGGTATGATTATATTTAATATCATATTTGGTATGTAGGAATGGGTCGAAATGGAATCATAATTTTGGCTTTCATTTGCATTCCTTATGTTTGGAAGTACATTTTAAAGGTAGAATCCTGATTTTATGGAATCAACAATTTCAACTTCCAGGGGGAATTCGATGTTGATTCCGCCTTTGAGAATGCTAAATCACAATTTTATTCTTCTTTTATTGATTATGATTAGTTAAAATTATTTTTCCCTCCTTTAAAAGAACTATAATATGCAATAATTAAGAGTATCTTCAACAACAGTAAGAAATCAAATCTTATAGCATGGAAAAAAAAAAAATTTATTCCATAATCTATGCGTATAAGAAGTAAAATGACATACCTATTTTAGTGACACAAATAAGTTAAAATTGGGATGTTCTATGATTTTATTATAATAGGGTTGGACTTAGTAAAAGAAAAAGAAAGAGGTGAAAGAATGAACAATTGTAAAGAAGAGAAGGGATTCACAATAAAAGGTATTGTATGGTTTAAGGTTTTATTATGAGCTAGACTATTGTTGTTATCCTTTTAAGGTTAAGAAAATATTGTAATGGTACTATTTTTTTTTATTTGTTAATATTATTTAATTATTATTATAGGATGAGTACATGTTACCATATAACCTATTACCATATTTTAGACTCAAGTTTTGAGATAAACATAAGGTATCTTGAGTTCAATCAATATCATACCCTATAGAAATAAGTTCTAATAAATTATTGTCGAACCTAGCATGTGACTTTTAATACCTATTTGGAACCTATCTGGTCAAGTAAGATATGCTCCTAATTATAATATTTTAATACCACAATTATAAAATATAATATATAAAATGGAAATAATATACTTATAAATTGAGAGTAGTGATGTTTATCTCCATAATTAAAATCTTTTTTTTATATATGACATAGATAAAATATAAAATAAAATAGGATTTAATTACTTATGTAATATTTAATAATTAATGACATAAGTATTATATAAATATAAACTATGAATGAATGTTATAGTTAGTATATATTATACAAAATTATGCATAATACTTATAGCAATAAATTTATATTGACGAATCTATCACAACGCTGTTTTAAAATTTTATGGTTATATACGATGAAAAATTTCCTATATATATACATATATAAATATATATATTTGAATTGCATATATAAAATCCATTGCAAATTTCCTCAACACTTATTTTATTTTCTCACTTAATTTGAGAAAATAATTTTTTTAATTAGACATAAAAATCATTGACTGGAAAATATTAATTAGACATAAAAATCTATCGCAAATTTGTCTCAAATTTCCTACCCTTTATTTTCTCGCTCTTTGCAACGGCGTAGTTCACTTTTTTCCATTTCCAATTCCTTCCTACTCTATCGCAAATTCTACCAAAAGTACTTTCTTGGGGAAAGAAAAAAATAGAAGAAATTAAAAAAAAAATATAAAAAATATCGATCTTAAAAACATAATCCCAAAATTATGGTACTTAAAATATTTTCTTGAAGAAGCAATTTCATTTATCATGATAAAATTGACTTTTAAAAATTAGATTTTAGTTTTAATAAAAATCTATTTGTATATATATATAAATCACCTCTTTAAAAGGTAATTTTATTAGGATTAAAATGAAATAACCTCTTAAAATGGGCATTTCAGTGCAAATTGAAATTGCTCTTTCAAAAAAGTGATTTTAAGTGCCATAATACTTAAGGCTTATGGGTAACAATATTAGTCATTTGCATATATATAGTAGTCTCTTTTCTTTGGTTCAAACATATTTACACTCTTTGTTTTTTTCTTTTTCTTTGTTTTATGTATACTTAAAATCCCCCTTCATAAAAGAGCAATTAAAAGAAAAAAATAAAAAAGGAATTCCTGAACTCGTGAAATGTGTCTTCAAATCCTCGTACCTTTTAAAGGTCATCAAAAAGAACAATGGGAGAGGGGGTGTTGGTAGGGGCCGTGGATTCCCGGGAAATTTTGTGTGTACTTTATTATTTGGCATCTTGAAAAATCTATAATACAATTATCAAAATACTATTCATGAAATATCTTCTAAATATCGAAAGTAGTTTTTTTAGGAGATCCGTTTAAGGAATCCTCTTTTACAATTATAAGTAACTTTACTACTATCGTTAAATTTCAACATATTTTAATAATAATCACCGGTAAATGTGCATTCGCAATAGATATGCAAAAATAAAAAGTTTAGAATAGAACACAATTATTGAATCAAATTCTCTAAAACAAATTATTTAAGAAAGAAAAAGAAAATTTATAAGGAAGTGAAAGTAGAAAAGAGATACATATAAATATATGAAAATATAACTCAATATTTTTTAAAATAAATAATGATAATAATCGTCAATTTGCTTACCACATAAATAAAATACATATAAAAAGTAGATGATCTCGGCCTAAATTGTTCTATTCTCAAGAAAGAGGGGAATATAAAGTCTAAATAGAATAGTATTAATTTTCATCACTTCTCATTCTATCCTTTCTAGTTATCAATCATTAAATGTAAGATATAATCTTTTGGCCAAAATATAAAAGATACATTAAAATGAAAAAAAAAAAAAAAGAAAAACCATTTTAAACTAAGAGGAATCATTTTTAATATTCCAAACAAAGCAAGTCAGAAAAAAAAAATACACATTAAGTTTAGTCTTACATCAATTTGTTAATTGCAAAATCGGATGATATAAGACTATTAGTTTAAAAATTGATGGAAACTTTTAATCTTTTAATACCCTATTCTGGGGAAGTAAAGATTTATCATTTGGTCTTTTCAGTATATTTTAAAGAGCTTATATGTGGAGATGCATCGTTCTATTAGTTAAGAGTTCATATAAATCTAAAACAGATAAAAGTAAAGGATATTAAAATCCATCAACTATAACCAAATTGAAAGAATACCTGTCACAAGTGAAATATTAATACTTTAATTTTATAAAATTTAATCAGATCAATATACATATATAGCTTCACCATATCAGTTACTTGAATCAGTAGTGTAAAGTACCTTGCTAACTAGATAAAAATAAGGGAACTACAAAAGCTTTATTTACATACATATGTACTTAATTTGCATGTAGGCACAAAAGCCACTAGCAAGCTAAATAATAGAAGCAGTATTAGTTTGTACATTAAAAACATACCAGTATCACCATGAAAGAAAAGCAAACAAATGTAGTTATATTTGACAAAACTAATAGATGGATTTGATGTAAGAATATTATTCGTTTGAATAAAAAAAGAATTAATTAGCTTTTTGAGTCCTAAATAGATATTTATTTTCTTCTAAATATAACAACAAAATGCTTGTTGAATCTCTTTTTGAACCTCTCTGCTTCCTATAGGGTATAGCTAGACATGGGGTTAAGTCAAACCTAGTCCAAAATTACCAAGTTAAGGGCCTGGTTTACCCTGACTTGGCTTAGGCTGATTTCAAACCGATTCACTAAACTTGATGGTTCTATGGGTTGATTTTTAACCCATGAATCGCCTTTTTTTTTTTTAAATTAAGAAAAAAACATTTTTTTTATATTTACTTTTTATTTGAAAAAAAACTATTAATAAATCACAAAAATTTTAAATTTTAACTATTTCACTCTATTAATTATTAGGTACTAAGATTAATTATTCATTCCCTATTAATAGTTAGGCACAATATCAATAATTTATATTTTCAATAATACATAATTATTATTTTATACCTACAATTAGTGAATTAAATAAGTAAACCATTTTTTATAGATAACATCTCAAGAAAAGTTTATCGATATAATCAATGTGGGACTTGATTTATGATAAGTAATGCTCACTGTGTTCTTTTATTACTTTAGAGAAAACTTCAAAAAACAATTAATTTATGTAGGAGTTGGACTGATATTATAAAGAGAATAATATCTATCTAATATTTATAATACACGTCATTTTATATATGACATAAATATATTCCTTATGACTTTTAATGGTATTAAATTATAAATATACTTACATTTTTATAAATCATTAAAATATATTATTTACAAAAATAGTTGCTATTTTAAAAATTAAATAAAATCGTATGAAACTTGTGATATTTTATATCTCAAACTCTTTTGCTAGTTTTTTTTTTTTGTTGAAAAGCTTTTTTGTATGGTTAAAGTAATATATTTTACACTATAACTATCTACTTTTACTAACATTAAAATATAAGGGTTTTAATAATTTTTTAAAAAACTCATATATATGATTCGGTCTAAATATCAATTTCTAAATATAAATAATAATATATATTTAATTTTATTTTATATCTTAATTAAAGAGAATATTTAAATTTAATTTATAAAAAACTTTTATTTATTTATTTATTTTTATTTTCGAGTCGAAACTGGTGAGTTGAATTATCAGTTCCTTCGATCCAAGCTAAGACTCGCTGGTTCGATGGGTCCAATATATTGAACCATATCGACTCGCCATATCCTATGGGTCAAGTTATGGTCCAAGCTCGTGACTCACGAGTCCAAGTCGATTTCATTCCGGTTCACAAGTTAAACTCGGTCCTTCCTTAGGTCTAGGTATAGTAGGTTGTACCATTCATTGGCTCGTGAGGATTCTTCGAATATGCTTCTCAGAGAAGGTAAATTCGTAATTCTAAAAGTTGCACGAATGTGGATCACTTTTTTTGAGGTTTTGGGATACATTAGCATGCAAACCATAGTTTGAAGTGAATTGAAAATTATCCATAAAATAATATTTTATATTTTGACGGTATGTTTGCACCTCATCAATAGTTTGAGGCGTATTTATAATATCCAGTTTATTTCTAAAATGATTCACTTGGCATTTGATGTTGCGTGAATACCTTTTTCTAAGTCCGATCATCCTCCATCAAGTATAACCAAGCAATCGCAGGTTGTGCTTAACAATAACAAGAAAACAAGAATAAAAGAAAAGGAAATAAATACCCAATTATAGTTTTCTAGATGCTATATCAACATATCATCTAAAACTTGGGTCTAAGGATTTACACAATCCACGTTTGGGCTTTGACTAGACTATCAATCTAATTGGGATCGAAGGTTCTCTTTGATATTTTAGATCTAGTGTTTTAGAAGTGTATCTATCATGCATATGATATCATACATACTTAGTATTCTACATACCTTAGGAATTGAAGGAAAAAAAACATATTTCATTGTTGGACTACTTTATAAAATTGAGGAACCCAAAAGGAGAACAAATCATGTAATGACCAAGAAAATGTTTTTCGAAACCAAGAGTATTTTGGGCATTTTGAATTTTCCTAAAACCCTACTTGCCTTAAGCTACCTCCTTTTGTCTATAACCCTAACATATACCGAATAAGACTTAATTTACACTCTTATGTGTAGAAAACTAAGCCTCTTTCCTAAACCCCACCCCAAGAGGAAAGCTAAGGAAGATTAAGGTAAGAACCTTGAAGATTTAGCTCAAATAAATTCGTATTAAGGCTTTTAGGATTCTAGATATCCTCATCTCTTGTTGTTTTTAGCTTGTTCATAGGAGTTTTAAACAAAGAATCTTAGTTTCTAACAGGATAACTCATTTCAAGTATTAAAGGTAAGTATCTTGAAGAATTTCTTGAGTTGAGTTTGATTCTTAGTTGGAAAAATGGATTCAAAGAGAGCTAAGCTTAGAATAGGATGAGTTTTGAATCCAACTTGGGAATCATTTGCAAATTAGTGAAGAATTAAGGCCTCTCCAATTTGACTTCACCGAGTGTTTGAATCATTTATAAGTACTTTGAATAATTGTTCTCAATATTGACTTTTTTGGTTGATTTTGGTTTAACAAAGTTGAAATGTAGAGTTTTAGTTGAAATCTAGTATTATGAATCCTTATTATTTAATGCCTGAAGTTAGGATTGGAAGTGTGTTAGATGTAGACAAGGATTTGGTTGTTTTGGTTATGGTTTTGAATGGGTTCTATTCTACAAAAATTTTAAGAACAAGAACAAGAATAAGGCATCCGGACACCTTGCTCTATCGCATTCGGACGTGAGGCTACTGTAAGCAATCCAAATGCTATACCCTATTTCAAGTTCTTTTATTTTTTAAGCCTTCTTCCAATTTTTTACCACCTGATTAAATGCTTGTTTAGCCTTTTTGCTTTGAAAAGATTCGATCTTTACACATGTCAAACCTTTAGAAGCTTAGGATAGTTAAAGACCAAGAGGGTTAAAGGGTTTCTTTACTTAAAGTCTTATCGATTTTGGTTGATTAAGAAAGTTAAGAAGGATTTACACTTTTAGTCAAGTAAATTGCTCAAATTGCTTCCTTTATACTTACCCGAACCTTAGTATTGGTCTTGTCTTGCTATTTAGGTACATGATGCTTGATTGTTTACTTGTGTTTGTTAAGACTTAGTAAGCTAACCAAACTAATTTATATTCGGCTTAATGAAATTTGGTTGCTAGTTGTGCTTGCTCTAGGGGCTCATAGTAATAGATCTCTGGAAGAACAATTGTTGATCACATACAAGATTTCCTTAGTAGACTTTTATATGGAATGACATAACTAGAATTCTAGGATTTCTAGGCTCTAGACTCAGACATAAAGGGCATAAAAAAATGTATATTTATATCCACCTATGTATGTGGAAAAAGATCAAGTTATGGTAGGGTTATGAATACCCTTTTGATGGTTGTGAGCTTAAATCAATGATAATTAATCTATTGCTTGCAATATCCTTATTATAGTTGCATTATATATATGTACATGAATTGGCTTAGTATGCATATACGCTTGTACAACACGTATTGGGCTTTAACTCATTCTTCTATTTTTATAGCTACAGGTCAATTTGAAAAATTAGCAACAAGTATGGAAATTGCTATCATCAAGTTGGGAAAGAGAGGGGAATAATCCTATATGTTGTAGATGATCAAGATTTGGTATTTGAGCATGTTCGTAGTTGGAGTAACTCACCTGTGAGTCACTCGAATTGATGTACTTAGAGAATTATGGTTTTATACTTAATAAACAGTTATTATAAGTGATTTTAGAGAATGTAGTTAGTTTTAAAGTCTTAACGTATCATTAATAAACTAGGGAAACGTGATGGGTTGTGGCACCCTTAGGTTCTTACGATGTTATAACTTAAGCAGTATCAGAGCTATGGTTGGAGAATCTTAGAGAATTAAGATGATAAATCAAGAGTAGCCAAAGTTGTTGATCATGCAAAACTTAGGTGATTGATCTATAGTGAGCTTAGGTTAATGGATCTCTTAAGAGCTTAGGTTGTTTGATCTGTAAGGAGCTTAGGTTTATGGACCTTAGATGAATTTTAGGTTTATGGATCATAGATGAGCTTAGGTTTGATGACCACAAAGGACTTTAAGTCGATGGATGCTTGAAGAGCTAAGTTGGTGGAATTTAGAAACACTTAGGCTAGAAGATCATAAAAAGGCTTAGGAGGTAGATCATAGGAGGACTAAGGTTGATGGATCACTAGTAACTTAAAATGATTGATCATAGATACACTCAAGTTGGTTGATCGTAGAAATCTTAGGCAATTGATCAAAGTGGCATAGTGGAAGCATGGTGAGCAAGTGAGAGAAGAGGGTAAAGCCTAGGTTAGGTTCAAACTAAGAATGAGTAGTTACCTTAGCCTTAGAACTTGTCAGTCTAATCTCTACCTTTCCCTCCTACTTTCTACCTAACTTATCTTCTTGCTTTTCCTTGCTACTTTGATTTTGTGATTGCTTACCTATTTTTATTTCTCATCTTTCCTAACTCTTGATCCTTTCAACCCTCTTATTCTATTGAGCTGTAGTATTCTTAGGTCTAAATTTGTGAAGATGGAAGAAGAGGTGAGATAGAGGATGATATAAGGACTAGTTGAGCTTATCCCCTCTTACATGATTGAATTAAATTTTAAAAAAAATCAAGAGTAGATGTAAAATAATTAGGAAAACTTAATCAATAGGATTGGCCCTTAATAAAGAAGAGACAAACTTAGGAAATAAATCATAACTCACAACTTTATACTTACTTAATTTGTATAAAATAGAAGCAACTATTGGAGCAAAGAGCCTGGCGCTTGTGTACAAATTGTATAAACATGAGGCCTCTCGCTAAACCTTACACAGTGAGTAGCAACACAAAATAATGAAATGTGGAATTGGAAACTAATTTGAGGAATAGAAATTAAAAGAATTCAGAAAGCTTAGCATGTACATGCCTATGATGGGTTGGATGAACGAGTCCTCTTTCTTTTTATATTGTGGCATGATGTATTAGTTTGTTTCAAGTCAGTAAGGGTCATGTCGGGTTAGTTGATCTGAGTTGAGTCAAGTTGTCAGTCTAGTCAATGGTGTGTCAACATCCATCAGCCTCATTTTATGTAACCTTATGTTAAGTTGCAAATAATATAGACATTTTAATAGTAACTAAAGGATATAAGTGATAGAATGAGTATCGAGAAAATGAGACATGGAACTAATGAATTGGCTAAACTTCATTAAATAAGTTAAGAAACACATAAATAATCAATGATAAACATAATCAATTCTAAAGTCAGTTAACTTGATTTAGGGACAAGTGAAGGAAGTGACATTAAATGATCTTGGAGTGGAGTACATAGTTAGGAAGTAAGTGTGAAGCTAGAGAACCTTTAAGGCAAGGTGTGATTAGAGATGATTAAAGAGTAAGAGATGAAGTTAAGATTGATAAGAACAAATCTAATAGCTTAACATATGTTTGGTGCGATATTCGACTAGATTCTAGGAGGCAAGTGTTAGAGATTCTTTGATGACAGGTGGTTTTTGTTAAGTTATAACCCATTGATGTTTTGTGTCCTATTTTGCTACTATGTAAGGAGTAATCCTAGAGTTGGCACTTAAAGTTTTTATCCCATCTAAGAATTGTTATCTTTTGGGACATTGAATTCCTTTAGTGAATAACATAGACATAGTAGAATTTGTTAATTACTTTAGAGTTATAGACTCACTTAAGGGCTCATGAGGATTAGTGATATGTGTTGTTGATTATTGGGAATGATTCTAATCTTTTGGCATATGAGGTTTGCATTGAAGATATTATTTGACAATCATATTGTTGTCACATGTAATGATTCTTTGGTATGATGGAAGGGTGGAATTAATGTATTGAAGTTGACGTGTTAATATTGTGGTCGCAAAAACCATGAGAAGGAATACGTAAGTTAATATGTCAATAAATATGAAATAGATTGATTAATCCAATAATGATAAAGTGAGTACCTTGCCATTTTGGAGACAAGAGTAGAAGTATAGAAGTCGAAAGCACCATGAGGCAAATAAATCAAGAGTAGTTGGAAGCTGAAGAGCTTGATTGGGAGTAAAAAGGGGCTTAAAAAGAGTAGGAGTATTGAGAAAGAGATCTATAAAAGGTGAATCGACAATTATGTCAAGAACAGCTAAGTGAGCAACCCCAAAGAGAGCACGACTTAAGAGTTTGGGAAAGAAATGAGAAGAAAATAATTGGTCATTTCAAGTATTGGCTGACTTTCAAGGACGAAGGTATTTTTATGAGGGGTAAAATGTAACAAGCAAGAAAGTGTTTTTGAAAACCAAGGGCATTTTAGGAATTTTAAATTTTCCTAAAACCTTGCTTACCTTAAGTTGCCTCCTTTTGTCTAAAACCCTAACTTATACCAAATAAGACTTAATCTACACTCTTATGTGTAGAAAACTAAGTCTCCTCTCTAAACCTTACCTCAAGAGGAAAGCTAAGGAAGATTAAGGTAAGAACCTTGAAGATCTAGCTCAAATAAATTCATATTAAGGCTTTTAGCACTCTAAATCACCTCATCTCTTATTGTATATAGCTTATTCATTGGAGTTTTAAGTGGAGAATCTTAGTTTCTAACTTGGACAACTTATTTCAAGTATTGAAGGTAGGTATCTTGAAGAATTTCTTGAGTTGTGTTTGATTTTTAGCTAGAAAAATGGATTTAAAGAGAGTTAAGCTTAGAATAGGATAAGTTTTGAATGTAAGTTTGAAACCATTTGTAGATTATTAAAGGATGAAGGCCTCTCCAATCTGACTTCACTAAGTGTTTCAATCATTTCCAACTAGGTACTTTGAGTAATTGTTTTTATTCTTGATTTGTTGGGTTGATTTCGGTTTGGTGGAGTTGAAATGTGGATTTTTGGTTGAAATCTTAGGCTGTGAATCTTTAGTATTTAATTCTTGGAGTTGGGATTAGAAGTGTGTGATGTAAACAAAAAGATTTGGGTATTTTGGTTATGGTTTCAAATGGGTTCTATTCTAGAGAAATCTACAGAACAAGAGTAAGGCATCCGATCGCTAGGCTATTGTGAATGGCTTCAGCTTAACATCTAGGTGCTACATTTAACATCTAGATGCTACATTGTATAGCACCTAGATGCTGTACTCGGTTTCAAGTTCTTTTATTTTTTTAAGCCTTCTTCCAACCTTTAACCACCTGATTAAATCCTTATTTAGCCTTTTGTCCTTGAAAAGTTCTGATCTTTACGCACTTCTAACCTATAGAAGCTTAGTATAGTTAAAAACCAAGAAGGTTGAAGGGTTTCTTAACTTACAGTCTTGTTGATTTTGGTTTATTAAGAAAGTTAAGAAGGATTTATGCTTTTGCTTAGGTAATTGCTTAGATTACTTCTTTCTTACTTACCTAGACTTTAGTATTGGTCTTATCTCCCTATTCATGTACATAATGCTTGATTGTTTGCTTGTACTTGTAAGGACTTAGTGAGCTAATCAAACTAATTTATATTTGGCTTAATTAAATTGGGTTACTTGTTGGACTTGACCCATGTAAGACCCATAAACTTATATTTGAGGTTTGGTTCATAGAATTTAGGGTGATCAAGCAAATTGTTTAATACAACTCAAATTTTACGACAAAACAAGGAATATTAGTATAAGTGATCCCGTGAATTTGGATTTAGGAAAATAAGTAATAAAATGATTAATTAATGTAATATTGAATGTTATGTAAATTGTTCATTATTTATCAGAAACGCTTATGTTCTTTATCAAAAACACATAAAAAAAATTATGATAATTAACGAATTAATAGAAATAAATTAGATGTATGCCAAAAATCATAAAATAACATAAATAATATGTAGGAGTATTTATTTACACCATATATGTATTTACATAAAGGTAGAAATACGCGAAATTACTTAAAATACCCAAAATATGCTAAAATAATACTAAATAATTGAAGAAAAATCATAAATAATTAAAGAAAAATATGGAAAAATGAAGAAAAGTCTAGAAAGGGGTTGTGGAAAGTTAGAACTAAAGAAATAAAAGCAACTAATTAAGTTGAAACAAATAGAAAGTAGAAAATGATAAGATAAAGGACACATATCAACCAAAAATCAAAAGAAAACCCTAAAAGCCTACTATAAATTCAAAAATCTGCCATCAAAACTTCATTTGGTTAGTTTAGGATTTAGAAAAAATTAAGGAGAAGAGAAAAAAGAAGAAAGATACTTTTATAAAAAATTACAAAATTCATATGCAAATAGGGGCTATAAGGAGATCCCTAACCCGACGGCAACCTTGGAGTGAACAACTATGTAAGGATCCTAGAGAGAGCCTAGTAGTATTGTCTAGAATTTCCATATCACGTGTACACCTATGATAAGAAAATTGCCTTGTAAGTTAGAGATTACAAGACTCTAAATAGTTAATTACTAAGGTCTTTAATTTTTTTTTCATTAACTCATTGTATAAAGTAAATAACTATGGATATCCATTATTCTACAGTTTTTCAAAACTATAGAGAATCAGTATCCCCTATAAAAATAGTGAAATAAGATAGATAATTCCAAAAAATTCTAAATTTATTAAAGATAGTAGACGTAATTGAGATATTAGTTGTTTTCCGAAGTATTCCAAATTAACTACACAAGCTTTTCATCATATTTATTCAATAGTAGCACTTCGTACTCGGTTCCTATCCCTATCTCAACTATCGATCCACCTACAAGGAAAAGAATTGTTAGGGTGTAAGCTTATGCTTAGTGAGATTAATCTTCTCGTCAATACCACATGATAAAAGTTTATTTACTTTACAAACATATGAATGCATGATCAATCAATATGCCGAATAATATATGCAGTGGCCTAGGAACTGCATGCAACTCAAAATTATGCCTCCTGTAGTCAGGGTTAAAGATAATTAACCAACCTAAACCAAAATCTGGGTTCTAGCTCTTAGGTTTTATGTTATTTGCACTATTGTGCTTAAATCAAAACAAAACTACATATATATATATATATATATATGTATATACTTTCTTTACTAAACAACAAATCATATTTTCAAAATCCTAAGTCTAGCAGTGTGGTGGCCTTTGCAATCCACAAATACACACTCTAAGTAAAAGCTACAAGATACGGCCCATCATCAACGATTGGTGTCTCTCGGCGCTTAGTAAGCTTATCAACTCAAGATAGAGACTCAATATAAATGATAACATAGCTAGTGCCCAATTCTGTAGGAGGCCCTCCTCTTATGAGTTTCTCCCCATCTTCTGCATGAAGTGGCAGCCGATGTCATCCGAATGCAATTATGGGAAATGTATAATTCATTGAATTTCTTAATCATATAAGTGATTAATCCAGTTTTTCATGGTGATCAGACAATTTCATTTCATACAATTGCACGTATGAGTTATCACAAACAATTTTCATCATTACATGATTAATAAGCCATAGTATTTAACCAAAAGTTCACATACATACATTTCCCATATCCCACAAGCATCCAAATTATATGTGTAAGTTTAGGTGCATCTATTCTATAAGCAAAATTAAGTAAAAGGTTATCAAGAATTCACTCACTCAGACATGTGGATCAATCAAAATAATCCGGGGGTAGGTTGTCTCCAAAAGACGGGTCTTCTAAACATCGCAAATATAATATTATAAGGATTTGAAATAGAATTTGGAAAACCAAACCAAAACCTTGTAAGTTATACTTTTGACTTGGTTTTATATTTTTTCTACTTTTACTTAAAAGTTCAATCACTTATAACTTTCTCATTTTAAATCCAATTTTTATGATCTTACAGTCGATATTCATCATTTTTTTAGTGTACTTTAACGTGATGATGTTAGATTTTCGAGATGAGGCACAAAAAACTGCCTATAGGTTAGAATAGTAGAGATCCCCATGTTTTGGTGTCTTTTTAGGCTTTGTTTGATTGTTAGGTGTTTTTGTTATCTTAGGAAATTCCTTGGGCTTGGACTTGAGCTTAAGACTTTATTCTAAACTTAAAATACTCTTTAAGGTCAAATTTCCAACTTTGGTTTATACTTTTGGTACTAACAACAATTCTTTAAGCTTTTATGTAGGTTTAAGTTATCAAATGGGCTTGTTTTTTGTTCAAACTAAAATTAGTGACTTTATTAAGCTTATGGAATCTTAGGTGGACTTTTTATGAGCTTCAAAACAACCTTTCTTAATATTTTAAAGTGCTGGCCAGAAAGTGAATGAAGGCCTAACTTAGAGTTTAAGGCTCGTTTTGGAAGTTTTAAGCTCGGTTTTGAGTTTTAGGCATTATATACTTATCGTACTTACCTTGGTTGGTCTTTTCACTTTGTTTACCTAGTTTTATCATACTTTTAAGTGACTTTTATTGTGGTTCCAGATCTGACCGTAATGAATCCAAGGGGTACTCACTTGGTTTTTCAACTTGTTTTATCATTTCCTTAAGTTTAGGGGTTAGATCATGAACCTAAGCTACTTATATTCGAATCTTAACTTGACTTTTTTTCCATAAGATAATTACTTAGCTTATACTTTAAATGAAAATAGTATATCTCATACTTATTACAACTTCCATACCATAGTTCATGTCATATAAAGTTGGTTTCCTCATAAAAACTTCATGTAATAGATTTTCCTTTACCTTAGTCTAGGTTTGAGCATGTTTAACTTAATAAAAGTAGAAATAACATCTAAATGACTCACATACACTCCATGTCTAGCATGATGTTTTCTTGTTCATGTACACATTTCATGATTTTCTCAACTTAAAATCTTCCATTCTAAGTGTTAAACGCATATCTTTACATAACACTAACTTTGCATACTCATATTTCAACTTTCATGTAAAGGAGTTCACAAGCTTACTTCTTAAGATGGTCTAGCTATTTTATCATCTTATGATCATGCTAATATTTTCATGAAAACATAGTCTCCTAACATGGCATATTAGGTCACTTTAACAAGAAAAAAACTTACTCATCCTAGAAGCGTAGAAATAATGGTTGTGCAACTAAGCATCCTCTTATGTTCCTTAATTTTCCTCCTTCTTCTTGCAAGCTCCTTTGGAAACTAGAGTCTTGATCTTTGAAGTAGGGCTTTGAAGATATTTTAAAGTTCCTAAAAGTGACTTTTGAAGTTGACAAAAGAAGGCAACAAAATCAAGCTTTTGTGTCATGAGTTATGAAGTAAAAAGGTGGCGGCATTGTGGGATTTTGTTGGGTTGAGTTTTTTCTTTTGATTTGTGTTTAAAGTGAGAGAAAATGAAGTGAAAATAAGAGTAAAAGAGAGAGAGAGTAGCAGATTTTTGAATGAGAGGAGAAGTGTGTTCAAGAAGCTTTAATTTGTTGTTTTTTAGTATGCATAAATACCAACTTTTTTACAAGATTAGATGATATAAGCATTAAGGAGTGCATAGTAGATGTGTAAGGCAATTGAGTGATGGACAAATGACAAGGTATGGCCTCTCTTTTCCTTCTTTTCCAACTGGCCAAGTAGAGAGCAAATAGGGTATAGTGTTATCTTGTCACTCAATTAAAAGTTGAACATAGAAAATAATGTAATAACTTGTTTATATGTAGTATAAGTTGTGGTGTGATAAGGAAGGTATTTTATCATTAGTTTTTAATAAGTTATCAATTGATAAATAATTTCAACTCTTAATTGATAAGTTATTTAGAGTGATTAGTTGATTTACTTAGTCATGTGCACAAGTCTTATGCATGAAGATAAGTAGATTGTCTTATATGAAATTCTTTTAGAATTAGTTTCTTAAATTGATTTGTAATTTATGATTTAATTCTTATTAAATTATGAAAATTTCTAAAGTTGAATAAAATTATTCAAATTAAATTATCAATTAGTCGCTTAGGTTATAAGTCCTTAATTGTTTTGGGGTTTAAGGTTTTAAGTGACTTAGAGTCCATAGTTCTCGTATTCGAGTTTTATCGATAATAGATTTTTGAATTGGGAAATTAAATTCATTTTTAAATGTAAACTTAAATTCTTAGTTTAGTTGATCCTTAGAAACGTTCAGAAAGTACTCATGGTTAATTCACAAGCCTGTTAAAAGGTAGAATTTATAAACATGGCTTATAAGTGAAGATAAGGAAATTGTTTTGTGTATAATTCTTTTAAGGTTTGGTTTTCAAATTAATTTGTAGGTTGTAATTTGCTTCTTAAGAAATTTTAGAATTTTCTAGAGTTGAATAAAATTTATTCAAATGATATTTTTAATTATTTATTTAGGGTCATAAGTTCTTAATTATCCCAGGTTTTAGGGGTTAAGTGAGTTTAAGTATGTTTTAGGGTTTTTCATCAATTCGAGAGTAATTAACTTACACTTATGAGCTTAAGGTTCAATTGGCTTAATTATTTAGGATCATCGCTTTATTATGCAATATATATATATATCATATGATAAACTAAGAAAAGAGAAGGAAATTACTTAGTAATATATTTATATATATATATATATATATACATATTATGGGGCTACTTATATACATAAGTAAAATTAATTTTGTAAATTTATTAATTTGTTCTTTTATCTAGCTTTAGTTTTGTTGTTTATTATTACTTGAAATCAATCTTGATTCGTTCATTATCAGTTTTATATGATTTCACAAAATCAATGACAATTTTATTAATTTATGGATTTTCAAGCATTAAGATAATTTTATAGAGTTGTAAAAATTTTTACGATTTAATATTTATAGTTTCTATTAAGTTTAGGTTTATATTTTTAAAAGTATGTGTATATGGGAATTAGGGTTTTCGTGCATTATTAGGGTTTTCAAATCATGTAATAGGATCTTTTATGCTCATTTTAAGTTCCAAGTTTAAAATTTCAGTCGGTTTTCATTTTATGTGGTTTTACCGACTTAGAAAAATATCTATAATACTTGAATTCGACACTATGTCTAGAAAGTTAAATTTGCAGGGTCTATAGGCCACCACCACCACACGGTGGTGATAGTGCCTGGTTTGGCCGACATACCTAAGGCCACCACTAGTGGTCGAAGCCACCAATTCTAATGAGTTCGATCTTCCTTTTGATTTCTTATATTTTGTTAAAAATACTAAATATACTTACAAAATTGTAAAATTTAGTATTCTAAGGCTTTTAAGAATGTAGATTTAAGGAAAAATTTTAGCTTGATGATTTTGTTTCTAGAAATATATTGTCTTTAAGAAACCGTACAAACTCGAACTTTGTTCGAATTAGAAATAAATGATCTTAAAAGCGTAGTTTTAGGCTTAAAATTTTTGTATAGACTACTTAGGGGTTATAGAGTAGTTTTATGAGGCCCTTTTTTCAAAAATAAGTTTTTAGATAATTTTTAGGCCTTAAAATGATGTATAAAATAGGTAATTTTGGGTTAATTAGGTAATTAAATAGATAATTACTTATTTAATTCATAATTATAAGTTTTAAGATATTGAAATCTAATGGAGTATACTATTTATAGCATTTAGAGTGTTAGATATAATTATTAAGGTATTATCTAGTGTATTTGTAATAGGTAAAAAAAAATAGTAAATTTAAGTTAATTTTGTAATTTAGGATAATTAAGTGTAAATTCTAAATTGGGAGGAATTTAGATATTTTGAAATGTTATGTGATGTTGGAAGATGATATTTAAGGTGATGGGAATATTATATGTGTATATTATGTATATATTAGGTGATAATGTATAATATGTAAGTATAAAAAATTGATGAGTAGGAAAATATTAGGTTAAAATTGATATTATACCAATAATAAAAATATGTAATAAATTTGGTAGGAAACTTAAATTAAGGTAATTATATGAAAAATATAAGATTTTCTCACAAGAGTAAATTCGATAGTTAAATTAGGATTATGATGTATCACGTAGACTAGAACATTAGTTAAAAACCAAAAACGATATTTAGGATATTCAAAGATAATATGATTAATTTCACATCATGGTCTGAATGATTTCTTAGGGTTACGTATAAAATCCCTAATAAAAAACTAAGTTAAAAACCTAATTTAGAAACCAATTTCAAAACTGAATTAGAACTCAACTTAATTTAAAAATAACTTTAAGCAACTTAAAAACCTAAATAATTAAATATACTAAAAACCTTAAACTAGAGATAACATAAAAGAACTACATAATGAAGTTTATATAAGATAGTTATATACGCATTAAGACAATATTTGTAATATATGGATTATCGACAATAGCCTGAGCCAGTCGAAACTTGAATGAGTAAGCAAGAAATCTAGGTAAGTTGGGATTAATATATTACTGTATTTCAGAGTATTAATTTGTAGTACTTGGAGGCTTGAAATTGCACTTGATTATGCTTGATAGATAGTTGGTTATATGCATGTGCTTATTTTAAGCTGCTGATATGATTATTGATTTGCTGCTTTGGCTTATATTTATGTGATTTGTTTGAAATGATTAAATACCTTAAACTAGATTTAATTGAATATTTGACTCATAAATTTAAACTGGACTTGCATAGCAATCTATTAGGGAAACATTAGGATTCTTTGGCTAAATACCAACCCCTTTGAAAAGGATAGCGCTAGATAGCATAATTGGTCCTTTCTTCATATTTAGTTGAACTAAGTGACAAGTGAGGAGGTCATGGTAAGAGTGAAGTCAATAGTTCGAAGGTAGTTGTAGAAGGAACAGTGTCTCCATTGCACAAGCCTAAGTTTGATCGTGAGTAGCTGCATTAATAGAAACTCCTCAACTCAGATTAAAACGGGTATAATTTCTCTAATCTCGGGACCGGCCAAACAATGTCGTGTGATGGTATTTGTTTGAACATGTATTGTATCTAATTAATTTAGTTGATAACCCTATTTATGTTTGTTATATAGTTTTAAGTGTTCATCCAAACTTATTGAGTTGTGGTTACTCACATCCCTATAGACGTTGTTGCAAGTGTTAGTTAGAAAGCGGTTTATATTTATCCTAAAGTCCTGGTGAGTAAAGAGATATATCTATATCTTTAAGGTCTTAACTTTTATTTAGAATCTTTTATTTTCAATTAATGTATAACTTAGGAAGTATAGGATAATGAAATCCTGCAAACATTATTTGTAATACTTGAATCTCAGTATATATATATATATATATATTTATATTTATATATTTTTTAAGTAAATAACTTATTTGATTTATAAACTGTTTACTTTAAAGTAAATTAATTGTGAACGCCTTATATAAATGAGATCTAAGATAGCGGTTATATAGTCAGCTTTTATTTTAAAATGGTTTATACGATCGAATTGTTACAACTCTACTGTTTCGAAGTATGACAACACGTTCACTCTAGGGTACAATAATGGCAAATCCTTAGAGGAGTGACTATTGATTATGTACAAGGTTTCCCTAGTTGACTTTCATATGAAACGATGCAGCTAGAAATTTAGGATTTCTAGACTCTGAACTCAAACATATAAAACTTAAAGAAAAATGTATATTTATATCTACTTATATATATAGACAAATATCAAAGTATAACAAGGTTATGAGTATCCTTTCAGTGGTTGTAGGCTTAAATCAAAGATAATTAACCAGTTGCTTGCTTTATCCTTGTTATAATTGCCTTATATACATGTGTGTGAATTGGCTTGTTGTCTATGCATGCTTGTGCATCATGTACTGGGCTTCAACTTATTCATATATTTTTATAGATAGAGGTCAATTCAATAGATTTGCAACAAATATAGAAATTACTATCATTAGATTAAGAAAAAGAGAAGAATGGTCCTATATGTTATAGATGATCAAATTTGGTATTTAAGCATGTTTATGGTTAGAGTGACTCATTTATGAGTCACTCGAATTAATGTACTTAGAAAATTATTGTTTTATATTTGATAAGTAGTTGTTATAAGAGATTATGAAGATTATAGTTAATTTTAAAGTCATAACGTGTCATTAGTAAACTAAAGATATAAGATGGGTTGTAGTGTCCATGCGTTACAAATAATTTTCCCATAAAATAAATTAGGATGAACATGTATCTGTGGTCCATCGAATTGAATGCAGCTTGGCTTTTGAGCACTCATCATAAGACAAGATGTATATTGTGACACGGAGATGAATAATATCCCCTAGGGCCTAATAGAATAGAGATAAGTGGGCATTCATCTGTCCCCCCATGCCTTATTATTCACTAATAATTCATGTATAATTACCTGTCACTGACAAAGGCAGCACCTAGGCACGCATCTTTGTTTATTGTTACTTGCTTGGATACAAGATTAGCACTATCCTCTCGTCCACTTCCACAGGAAAGCTTCATTCAAGTGATTCATCATGATTTAGTGACTTCTTCATTTTCCCTCCATCGCTATAATTTCGTACTTTTCGCTTCCTCAATTTTCATTGATTTCCCATCTTTAAATACTATCAAGAGTACTCGGTGTTTAAAGTTTTAAGGAAAAATACAATATTATAATGCTATTGTAAAATGGTTTACTAGTTTAAATAATTTTAACAATATATTTTAAAATTGATAAAAATTAAGGAAGATAAACACAGAGAGGATCCAGATCCGGCTTAGGAAATGAACATGCATTTGTTTTGGTTAAAATGTTGTTCATTTTCCTTCTCTCACCCCAAAACTTAGATAATGGCTGCATGAAAGGGCAAGTTATGTTTAAAATACTAATTGAATTTCATTAAAAAGTGGTTATTTGCAACAAAGCTTTCTCGACTCACCCTTAACAATTAAATTAGGTTCGACCAATGAATGCGGCACATAAAAAGGTCTTGCATCTCAGGCGCCATGACGCAGACATCTACCAGACTATCGTAGGCGTGAAATTTTATCTTTCCTCATCTTAATTTATACAATTAAGTCAACATTTTTACCTATTAAATGAACCAGACAGAATTTTTACCTATATATCAACGTATGTTTATTAGAAAATAAAATTTATTTATAGTTAGGTATGAAACTTTACTCCAATAACTAGGAATTTGGATATTCTAAAATTACTTTTTCTAATAATACCTTTTTAGTACTTAAGATGTTATAATTGTAGGATATAAATGGGGGAGATCATATAAAATATCTCACCTGATCAAGTCTGATATCCAATAACCTGTAGGGGATAGGATGAGTTTTGAAATGATTTCTAAAATCCTGGTTTCAAGTTAGGATTCTCAATCATTTTAATAGCCATTGGGAGTATGGACCCTATAGATCTTGACTTATATTTATACTCTTATTTATTTATTTATTCTGAACCAATTATACAGTGATAATTTAGTCGAGTCATCATTTGTACTCATTCTAAAAGATAAAAAAAAAAAAAAAAAAACCTTGCAAGACTTTGCGTATGGTCATTATTCAAATTGAAAGCGAAAAACGTATAGAAAGAGCAAAATGATTTAGCATTTCCTAGAAACACCACCAGTCTTCCACTTGCAATCTGCAGGTTTCGTGTGCTGACCACGGACTCGAAGACCCCAATAGTGCCTCAAACTATGATGATTTCTAATTAATCTTCTTCAGCCTTCTCCAAAACATCCATCAACTTCATGTCCAATGCGTTGGACACCATTTGAGAGTATTTCCCATCTTTATAATCCTACTTGCGATTAAAAAACCAAAATAAAATCTTGAATGGTTGTGTTTTAGAGACAATTGTCATGAGGTTGTCAAACTCAGCTGCACTCAATTCACCAATCCTCTTAGTTATGTCGAAATCGGCCTTCTCACAGACAGACGCCGTTAGTGAATCGGCATTCAATACTATTAATAGAGGTTAGGGCAAACTTTATCTTTTGATTCACACCTATAGTGTTACACTAATCCGTGTCCGAATTCAATAAAATTGTATTAATTTATCCGTAGGTTCAACGGATTCTATTAGGATAAAAGGCGAGTTTTGAGTCTCCTATTAAGATATCGGGCGAGTTTTTGAGCCCGAAGTTAAAAACCATATAGGACCGAAGACGTGTTTCGAAATGCATAACAGGGTGGAGTCCTAAGTAGATACGCTAATTCAAAAGCCCTTGAAGAGGTCGATTTTTGAATGGGAAATAGATCCTTTTCATTTAATTTTTTTTATTTATTTTTTTAAAATGTTAAGGTTAAGATTAAAAGGAATACGATGACACTATGATTATATTATGAAGTATTTCAAAAATCAAGACAATTTTAATTATTGATTTGAAAACTAATAGAAAGTAAATAAAGAGAATTCAAATCCGGTCGAATAAGTTAAGTTTTATAAAACTTGTCTTAAACTCATCCATCATGAATCTTTATATAATTGTAAATAGATGATAGAAAAAAATGAAAAAAAAAAAAGCAATATAAAATAAACAAGATATAACAATAGATAAAAAAATTAAACTAGAAAAAATAAAAGTTAAATTAAAATGAAAAAGACAAAAGAGTCAGGTCAATTTACTTTAAAAGATAAGCGATTTTCAGTTACATCATTTTGAGAAAAAATTCAGTCTTTAGATAGTTCGTAATATGAGCTTTTTTTTTTTTTTTTTTCGGGGTGAACTCAAAACTTTATTTATTTATAGGTCATAAGTTGCTCGAGTACTTGAGCGTACGTAACACTAACATAGCTAATTCAACTGAACTGTCTATAAACAGTAAACTATTCTTCTCCCTAGCTCCTCTTCGCGCCAACTCATCTGCATTTCCATTCACTTCCCAGCTTATACACTGGAGCTTGAAAACATCAAATCTCTCAAGTCCCTACATAATGCGACAACATCAGAAACATACAAAGTTCTAGGATTTATAATGCTAACAATATGAATCGCTTCATAGCATTCAGTAACGATGGCCCATAGCTCTGCTTCTAGCGGCGATGTGTCTACCATTGGTTTTGCAAATCCGAGTAACGATTGTTGTTGATTATTATGGAAAACACCTCAAATTCCAGCCATATAAGTGTTTGGCATGACAGATGCATCAGTGAAAATGTACACCGTATTGCAAGTAGCGGAAAAACCGTTTATGTAGGTTGCACAATGCTAGCTGGTTTATTAAACAACATGGCTTGACGTTTAATTGCCCAATATTGCGCAGCAGTTATTTTTGCCCACACGAACCATGATATTCTTTGTGCATTTCCTACATCTTGAAAGATCAAGCTGTTTCTCTTTTTTTCCGAATGGCCCAGATGAAGAGTAGAGATCTTACTTGCCGCGGAGGATTACATTCATGGATATGGGTCTTCAACCTTCCTATCTGGCAGTTTTCCTTTTTCCTCAAGGAGAGGTTTATTAGAGATCTTATAAAGGCATCCTCGTTACGAAATAACTTCCATGTTTGTTTGAGGAAAGGGCAATTCTTTAGAATGTGTTCAATTGTTTCCTGTTGCTGACCACATAATACGCATAGCTCGAAATATCAACTCCTTTGTATCTTAAAGCAGCCCTTGTAAGCAAAGAGCTGTGTAAAATTCGCTATATAAAATATCTTATTTTTGGTAAAGCAGGCAGTGTCGGAATCCACTAAGCTTCTATATGACTGAAAATTCTGCTCGATAAGTTTTCTGTACACATCTTTCCAGTAGAATTTTCCATGTATGTTCAGGGTCCAAACCAGGCATCAGTTTCATCAGATTCATTATTCAATATAACATTGTTTAGTTTAGAAGCAATCTCTCTTGTAATGGTAAAAACCAATGATGCTTTCATTTCACTGATTAAGATCTTCCTAAACATCCTTGATAGTCAAACTTGCATGATTCTTTGGTAATGGTCCAATAAATTGTTTTTTTGGGGATCCTTCATTTGTCCAGTTATGATGCCAAAAGAGGATTAACTTCCCATCTCTAATCGTTCTTTTTACTAAAGACTCCACCCGTTCCATCTCTTCTCCAAGTTTCTTTGCAAGTCCCATGCATCTCTTTGTGTGCTAATCATACTTATGTTGTTTATATTTATGCATCATTACTTGTGTCCATAATTTTTTTTTTTTCCTTCTAATCAAGCCAATTTAATTATTAAAGCTTTAGTGTGCAGCCTCAAGTCATGTAATCCAAGGCCACCATCTTCCTTCCACAACTTTCATAAATCCCAATCAACGCAGAAGATCTTTCTCTTTTCTAGGGAAGATCCCCATAGAAAATCACGAAACATTGTCTCCAACTTGTTAATTTTGAATATAGGAATAGGACCAACTTGCAGATATTAACTAACGGTACTTTCTAAAACTGAAAAATATGAGAATTTTACGGCTTGGAAAATTTAGCAATTTCATTTTCCAACCTATCATTCCTTAGTTCTTACCGATAATTGCTTGAGGTCTACATATACTAGGTCTACAAACCAATGCACAGTGAAGGGACATCGAGAGGTTATTCGGCGTGACTACTCCAATACTTAAGTCAGCAATAGACTACTCTAAGTACACGGACTTAGAATGCAAAGTTTGTAGAGAGCATTACCATTGGGTAGATGTCTGATATTTATAGCGGAGTAGAGCCGGCCGTTAGAGATCAATTAGCAGGAGAGATCTTCTTCCACAAGTATGGGAGAGTGAAGCTGCCGTGTTCGACATGTCTCTAATATTTAGGATATGGCTGTTTTATTTTTATTTTGTAATGTATGGCCGTTACAGTTCTTTATGGGCTTAGGCCACTAAGGGCCAGTCCCCAGGCCTATAAAGGTGAGCTTAGGGAGGCAAGGCTTGGTAGATCTGGTTGGGCTTGAGAGATCCCTACCCAAAGTACCTTATCAATACTTGCCTCCCCTACAGTCTCATTACCGAGGAAGAGGTAAGGAGAAGGAATGTATGGGCCGCTCAGACGTGATCAATTTGACTCTAGGAAGTTCGATTCAATGCCATAATGCTGACGTAATGAGGTTGTAGATCCAAAGTGATAGATGATCTAAGGTAAGAGGGCTCAAAGTGGTGAGTCATCCTAGGTAGTGGTCTATCAGTCTAAAAGCGTCCGAAGCTAAGCGAGCAAGAGTGCTAAGGTACTCCAATGCTACAGACCGGTCTACTTGAATAGGGCCTGATAAGGATTAAGCAAACATAGGTACATCATGTCTTCGTAATGTCGACCAGGTGCAGATCGAATGAGTCCTAAAGAAGCTTCCTGTGAAAGGGACTTTCAAAATGTAACTTTTTCTCACTTGTATTCCGTACATTAAATACGACGTAATAGGTGTCGTGTTGTAGCAAACTAGCGTGCAACTATATGCTTTTTGCCTTTTTAAAGGTAGTTGTCCGATCGAGATGTTTTCCACGTTTCTGCTAGGCAACATTTCAAGGGATTCGTGTTTATACGTATCCTTATAACCGCTTATATGGCTTCCTAGGTGGTTTTCCTATAAATAGGAAGATTACAAAGAGAGAACACTTTTCTGCAATATTTTCGCTCAGTTGTCATAATTTCTATGTTTACGTTCGAACTTTCAAAATTTCTTCAAAAGCTTCAATTTTTCTTTTCAAGAATCACAATCATGTCTACCAATAAGGGTAAGGCTAACTTTTCTTCACTAAAACTTATCTCCAGTTCAGATTCTACAAGGACCGATCCTCCTCAAGCATAGGAAGGCAAAGTGTCATCACTAACACAACTCAACCAGCCTACGAGGATGGTTGTAGAAGCATTTGACAGGGATAGAATCATCAATGCTATCCCCAGAGATGTGTACACAGACATTCCCTTGCCCTTTGCTAAAGATTTATTCAACACTCTTAGTACGAGGAAGGGGCCTAACGGCTATATAAGAAAAAGTAAGGATTCTGCCCTTAACTAAGTCATTAATAACTTCCTCGTAGGGTCGATACCCTGGTAGCATATTAAGTTGCCGTGCAGGGACAAACAAGTGCCCCTGTTATTAGGGAAGCACTTCACGGTTTTCGAGAAGTACCTAAAGTTTGGGTAGCACCTCCCCCTAAGTCATTTTGAGAGGGAGTTTTTTTACTACCATCGCTGCAACTTATCGCAAATCCCTCCGAATGGGTAGAGGGTGTTGAAGGTGTTCCAGGCGCTCTCTTCTACCACTTCTACATGTAGAAGAGCATTGGGGGGTGGTGGCCTTACTTCCAACTGTGCTTGGGAAAGAAATTGCTTTATGGCCTTGTCAACTTGGTCAAAGGCTGGCAGGACAAATACATAGTGGTAGAGTTGCCCAAAGAGGCTACCTTCTAAACCTAGAAAACTGGAATGGTCCGTATTGTATGTGAGAAGAGGCTCTGGCCAAGCAATACTGAGGCTATCCAAGAGATCTTAACCTTTAAAGAGTTGAGAGGTAACCAGGAGATCAATGCTTGGGAAATCGTAGAAAGGTATTTTTGACGCCTGATCTCTGAGTTCTTCCCTGGAATGAAGAAAGCTATGGTGGAGAAGTAGGTTAAAAGTACTGGTTCATTCCTATGTGTCTGTTTGTTGTGCTAGTGTTAAGGTGCTTTTTCCAAGGCCTATAAGATAGGTAGACTTCCTTGGTCGTGTTGGTCACGGCGGTGTTTTACAAATGGTAATGGTAGTTTTCTTTGATTTGACCTTGTTTTCTTTTTCTAACCTTTAGATCGGTCTTCCTACAAGTAAGAGCTTAGCTCCGAGGATACCTCGTCCGCCTGTAAACTATCTAATGAGCTGATGCCAGGCGCGATCAAAGGCAAGTCAGCTGATAGGGAAGGTAGCAAAGCTAAAGCTGGGGCATAGAGAGACCAGCAAGCCATAGCTTAAGTCTATGCCTCAGGGGATTCCCCTTATCATTTGGGACAAGCCGATAGCTGTAGCGCCTTTGAGTGCAGCTTTACTCATTCCTGCTATCCACTCATCCGAGCCCGTCATCGTGGGCGATGAAGGTATCGATGCGGAGGGGCTCAACATGTAGGTGCTTTCCCCTTTGAGGGCAGCTAATGGAGGAACCAGGGAGATAGTTGCCCTACCTACAACTGCGGGAGATAAGTGTAAGGCTCCTGAGTTACCCAAGGAGCCAGGTCCAGGGATGAAGAGGCAGAAGCCCTTGGCAAGGGAACCTTTGGCCAAGGGGAAATGGAATGAATGGCCCCTACCTCATCTTTTCCAGAGCATGGATGACATTGGGGATGAGTTTTTGGATGTCCTTAATAGCTTCCAAAAGATGGGGCTAGGGCCAGACTCATTCATAGAAATGCCACACACTTCCTTGGACAAGGCATTAAAGGAGGGGGGCCTCGAGATGGAGAAGAAGAGGGCCCAAGGAAAGATCCTGTGGTTGAAATGGGAAGTCCATGCTGGTGACTTGATGCTGCAGCATTGGACCCTCGGTTACTAGGCTTCAATGAGGTCTTACACCCCTGGTGACTAAGCTGTGCTGGAAAGGATCTCCTAAGGGGGTGCAAGCGACACCATACAAATTGTAGGCCATTTGAGTACCAAAATGCGGCAAGTAGATCTTCCATGCTATTGTGGTGTTGTATTTTAGCATCTGATACTAACTTATGTGTTCTATTTTCATCTTGTAACACTATGGCCAAGTGCTCCTTGAGTTAAGCAAGTCCCATGCCACCCAAAAAGAGGTAACTAGATTGCGGGAGGAGTAGCATCGGTGTAGAAGAAGTGCTTACTAGAGGCAGAGACTTCTAATAAGAGGTACTTAAGAAAATTTTCTCAAGCTAGCAAGCACCTCTACCACTCTGTTCTGTAGGTGGTAGGGCTTCAGGCCAGGCTTGAAGGCCACTCTAGAGCAATAAGTTAAGGAGTTGTAGGATAGGGTTTTGGAGATGGAAGAGATCATCTCAAAGATGGAAAGCAGGGAGGTCCTCAGCGATGTTGCCGCATAGAAGGCAATTGCTGACTATAAGGCCATAGAGGAGTGGCTAGAGGACCTATCTACTAATTTCGCCCACTTCACCAAGAGAAAAATCCTCTCCCATTATTTAGATCTAGACTTAAGCTTCCTCAATTTTCTAGACTTCCCCACATTCAACGAGAAAAGGGAAGTCTTGGTCTAAGGGGAGTCCACTCAGGTAGCCGTCAAAGACGCAAGCACGTCTTCTAGTGCCAGGGTAAGGTAAGGTGCTTCTACATTCGACCTTGCTTTGGCAACTCAGCAGGAAGACGCCTCAAAAGCTGTCCCTAGGGAAGATCCACACATGGGGGGTCTTGCTACTCCTAATTTGCATGTCTTGCGCTCTCCTGTGGCTCAAGGCCTATCAATTGAAGTGCTTACAGATTAACACCCGAAGCAAATTGATGCCTTGGATTTTTCAGAGTTACTTGAGATAGCTGATCCCAAGTAATAATGGGGTTTTATAATTTTTTTTTTTTATGTTGTTAAGGTCAGGATGCCGGCCTTTACTCTATAAATAAAGGTATAGAATAAATGGATGAAGTTTTTCAAAAGTCTTTCGCTATCCTTTCTGTAAATTTTGTGGACCCTTAATCAAGGTTTTGTTGGAGGAGCTCCTATGTATAAGGGGTATTTTCCCTTGCCCAGATTATCCTAAGGGGTTTGGTCGGTTGTGTTCCATCCTGTTCAGTTCTTGGGAGTTCCTTTATGTAAGGGGTATTTCCCTTTGCCGAGGTTACCCTAGAGAGTCAGGTCGGTGGCGTTCCATCATGTTCAATTCGTGAGAGTTCCTCTATGCAAGGAATATTTCCCCTTACCGAGGTTATCCTAAGGGGGTCAAGTCGGTAATGTTTTGAATCGCTCGATTTGTAGGAGTTCCTCTATGCAAGGAGTATTTCTCCTTACCAAGGTTACTTTAAGGGGGTCAGGTTAGTGGTATTCCCACTTACCCCGTTTGTAGGAGTCCCTTTGTGCAAAGGGTGTTTCTCCTTACAAAGGTTACCCTAAGGAGGTTAAGTTGATGGCATTCCGACCTGCTCGAGTAACTGTTTGTATGCCTTTTTGATAGGCTGGCAAGGCTATTGAAACAAAAGGAGAGCGAAAGAAGTACACAATCAATTGAGAGATTTTTATTTCAACTCAAATTGAAAATAAAACTATACATGATGAAATTTTAATTAAAGTAGAGGCATAGATTGTAGGCGTTCCACGTGCACGAGATAAGCTCTCCATCTAATCTTTCCAGTCTATATGGTCCATTGCCTAGTTTCTCCCTGACTTTGACTAAGTCTTCCTAATTGGGGGCCAGCTTGCCCTAGCCTTCTCATGAACCAATAGCCTCCAATTTTTAGTATATTAAGTTGCTGACCTTGAACTCTTTGTGTTAGACGTTTTGATCATAATATCGAGTAGCTTGATGTTGGTATGCAGTAACCTGAGCAGCAGCAAGGTCTCTGATTTCCTTAATTATGTCAATGCTTGCTTACAGCAATGAATCATTTAGGGTGACGTTGAAACTTCGAGCCCGGATATTAGAGAGTTCAAGTTCGATAAGGAGGACAACTTCCAACCCGAAAGCTAGAAAGAAGGGGGTCTCGCCCATCAAAGTATGGTATGTAGTCCTATACCCCCATAAGATATTAGGTAACTCATTAACCTAGACGCCATGAGATCGGTCTACGTACTTCTTAAGGTTGTCTAAAATGACCCGATTGGTCACCTCTACCTGTCCATTCAATTAGGGGTAGGTAACCGAGGTGAAGTGCGTGGCAACGTGGTACTTGGCATAAAACTCCTTAACTTGGGGTTGTCAAATTGTTGGCTATTGTTTGTGATCAGTGCATGCGGGACTCCAAACTAGGAAAGAATATTGTTTCTGACAAATGACTCTATACTCCTCTCTATGATTCTAGCCATGGCTTCGCCCTCCACTTACTTCGTAAAGTAGTCCACGATGATAATTATGAATTGCCATCCTCTTGATGCTTTCGGGAAGGCACCGAGGATATCAATCCCCCATTGGGCGAATGGCCATAGGCTCGTTAAGGATTGGAGTACGGTATTGGGTGCACGATTGATTAAGGCGTGCTTCTAGCATTGCGGGCACTTGTAGGCTATAGCCTTTGTATCCTGCCTCATGGTAATGCAATAATATTTGAGCCGTAACACCTAAAGGTACAGGGCTTAGGATTAATATGATTGTTGTAGACTCTGGTGTATAGCTCTTCCATGACATACAACCCTTCCCTTTCTCGAAGACACTAGAGTAAGGGGAGGCTAATTCCCCTATAATATAAGACGCCGTCAATTAGTCTATAATTGGTAGCATAGTAATGAAGCTTCTTCAACTCCCTCCCATCTACTGGCATTGGGCCCTCTTCTAAGTATCTTCGAATGGGATCCATCTAGCTCTACTCTGGTGTTGCCATGGTCAGTTCCAGAATTTCAGCTAGGCTTGGAGCTATGCTTTTTTTCGGTAGGTACTTTATGAAGATCTTGTTGTCCCTCATCTTGGGCTTCTGTATGCCAGTGAAGGCCAGCTTAGATAACCAGTCGGCTATTGAATTTTCCATTCAAGAGATTTTCTCGATGTCCCAAGAAGGAAATTCGGCTATAAGCCCCCTCACCTTCTCTATGTACCTAGCCATGGTGCTGTCCCTAGCCTCATATTCACCTCGGACCTTCTGTACAACGAGCATGGAGTCCAAGAATATCTATAGCTGCTCAGCCTCGATCTCCTTAGCCAGCTTCAGGCTGGTGATAAGTGCCTCGTATTCGAATTCATTATTGCTGGAATCGAACCTAAACTTGAGGGTGTAACAAATGGTGATTTTATGTAAGCCGGTCAACATAAAGCCTATACCTCTACCTCCAGTGGTGGATGCTCCATCGGCGTAGAGAGTCCATACTAGTTTTTCGTCACCTAATGGAGTTTCTTCTCTAGTATATTCTACCATGAAGTCAGCCAAGACCTGTTCCTTATAGGCCATTTGTGGCTAGTACTGGATTCTATATGTACTCAGTTCCATTGCATACTTCATCATCCGTCCGGACGCATCAAGTTTCTATAGCATGGTATGTAGTAGTTAGTCCATGAGTATAGTCACCTAGTGTGTCTGGAAGTAAGGCCTTAGCCGTTTAGTAGTAATGATGACAGCTAGCACAAATTTTTATACTCGGGTGTACCTGACCTCAAGCCCACAACGTATGTAGCTGACGTAATATACTAACCTATGTTCTCTTCCGTCTACTCTGCCCAGCATAGAGGAGAGAGCCGGATCACTAAGAGCTAAGTACAAAAATAGATTCTCCCCTTGGATAGGCTTGGAGAGGACCGGTGGATGAGCAAGGAAGTCTTGGAGCTATTGAAAGGCAGCTATGCACTTTGAAATCCATTTAAAACTCTTGGGATTTTTGAGGATTTTGAAGAACTCAACGCATCTGTTAACCTCTTCAAAATGAATCTGCTCAGGGTAACCACCATTCCAGTGAGCTTTTGTACATCTCGAACTAAAGTTGGGGGCTTCATTCCCCTGATAGCTATGATCTTCTAGGGGTTAGCCTCGATACCACTCTGGGTGACTAGAAATCAGAGGAACTTACCAAAGCCGATGCCAAAGATGCACTTCTGGGGGTTCAACTTCATGTCATGCATATGTATTTGGTTGAAGGCTTCCTAGAGATCCTTGACATGATCGACTGGCTTCTTGCTCTTGATAATCATGTTACTGATGTATACGTCCATATTGTGCTAGATTTGGGGTTTTAACAATTTCGTCACCATCCGCTAGTATGTGGCCCTAACATTTTTTAGTCCAAATGGCATTACAGTGTAGTGGTATATGCCTTAGTCAATGACAAAAGAGGTATGGACCTCATCCTTTGGGTCCATTTTGATCTGATTATATCCCGAAAAGGCGTCCATAAAGCTCAGTAGGGCGTATCCTGATATAGAATCGACAAGCTGGTCAATTTTAAGGAGGAGGAAACAATCTTTGGGGCAAACTTTGTTGAGGTCGGTATAATTGACACACATGCACTACTTCCCATTCTTCTTTTTCACTAATACCACGTTTGCCAGCCACATTGGGTACTTTTCCTCCCTTACAAAGTCGGCTTTGAGTAGCTTCTGCACCTCCTCCTCGATTGCGACCTACCGTTCTAGGGCGAAATGCCTCTTTTTTTGTTTGATAGGCTGCACTGTGGTGGTGATGTTGAGGCTGTGGATTACCAGGTCGAGGGAAATTCTAAGCATGTTGGACACCGACCAAGCAAACCTATCTAAATTTGCCTATAGGAGGGCAATGATTTCATCCTTCACTTTGGCTGGGGTCTCAATCCCGACTTTTGTTATTTAGTCGGGAGAGTCACTGATCTAGACATCAATTTTTTCTCTAGGCTCACCCCTCTTAGCCGGTCTCTCCTACAGGCCTATCTCTAGGGTAAAGACGCCATCACCTTTGCTCGCCTTTACATATAGCTCTTGAGAAAGCTTCTGATCACACATGCATACTCTTACCCTTATAGGCATCGAGAATTTAGCCTTCAAATGCAAGGAAGATGTAATCATCCCAAATGTTTTTAGACTTGATCTTCCCAAGAACGCATTATAAGGGGAAGGTTAATCAATCACAACAAACTCCACGAGTCATTGTGCCATGTAGTCATCATCACCAAGTTCCATGTCCAGTGTGATGATGCCCTTGGCTCAAACCATGCTGCCATTGAAGCCGATCAGATTGTAGTGGTACGGCTTCATCTTTACTGGCAGCTTCTTCCACATCCTATCATATGTATGGAGGAAGAGTATATCAGTAGAGTTTCTAGTGTCCATTATGATCTTTAAGACCTCAAATTTTGAGATCCTCTCCCCAATCATTAAAGCGTCTTAGTGGGGAGTGTTAGCCCCTTCAAGGTCAGTGTTAGAGAAAGAGATGGAAGTGTATAACTTTTATCTCTTCTCCCTAACTACCAGCACCTCTGATTGGGCATTAACCGAGTTGATAATGCTTGGCCGACTCCTAAGGTGTGAGCCTCCCATAATTACATTTATGATGCCATTAAGGGTACAATCATTGGAGCGATCGTTATTCTGCTCCACTTAGGCATCCTTGGTCTATTACCTCCGAGGTGCCCTATCAGTGTCATCATCAAAATGGTCATCATTTTGCCATTATGCCACATATTCATTGAAGAAGCTGCGTTGAAAGGCATATTCAACGGCATTCTTCAACTAGAAGCACTCTTTAGTTATATGGTCGTAATCATTGTAGAACTGATAGTATTTGTCGGAGTTCTAGCGACTTGGGTTTATCTACATTTTCTATAGTCTCCGTAGCAAGTTTCGGTGCTTCACTTCAGAATAGACTTAGGCTATGGGTCTATTCAAAGGCGTATATTGGCTGTAAATGGGAGGGGAGAGAGGGTTGCGCTCTACTTAGCGTTTCTTCTTCCCAGAGCTTCCCTCCTCTAGCCTGCTCGACATCCTTCTGCCTCTGGCCTGCTCAACATTACGCTTGGCACAAATGTTATCATCCTGGTTAATGTACTTCTAGGATTTGTTCCAGAAGTCAACCAAGGTCTTTGGCTTACTCTTAGCAAGCAATCAGAAGAAATCTCTCAAGGGTCTAATGCCGAGCTGTGTGGCATAGATAGTAACTCCCTCGTCTAGTTGAGGGATCTCGACCATAGCATTATTGAAAGCTATGTAGTCACACAAGGACTCACCCTCACCCTACCTTACCAAGTATAAGGACGATGTGTCCTTAGACGAAGGCTTACTAGCCTTGATATGGAGGCTAAACTTCCTGGCCAACTCATCGAAGGAGTTGATCAAATTGTCGGGAAGGTGGTTAAACCACGTCTATGCTACCTTCCTTAGCATGCTCAAGAAGGCTTTGCATAGTATGGTATCTCTATGACCATGAAGGCTCATGAGGGTGCAGAAGTGGAGGTGATGGTCATTAAGGTCACTCGTACTATCATACTGGTCTAGGAATGGTAGTTTACCGTTAGGGGGTAGTACTTCATCTTATACACCCCTAGTGAAGGGGATCTTATTGCTGGCGACCAGCCCAGTATCGCTAGTAGGCTTGCTACCCTACTACTCAAAGAGCCGCCTTACCATCATACAAAGCTCATTTAGGTCGACATCGTCTATCGGGTGAGCTCGTTGTAACATTGAATGAGGCCGAACTCCCTACAAATCGGCTTCTTGCTCATTACTAGCCAAAGCTCAATTATGGTTAGCTACAGACCTTGCTGGCTGTTGTCGTAGCAATGGATTGGGTTATTGATTCCTTCCATTCTACAGCTACTATTACTGGATGTCATCCCGCCCAATGCGGGCATTTGAAGCTTTAGGGTGGTGAGTTTGTTTATTGCAGCACTCTACTTCGTCCAAGTGAGCTTGGAGCTCCCTGTTTTGCTTAGCATATTACTTAACCAGGTGCTTCGTATGCTCTAGGCGTTCTTCCAACATATCTCTTGAGAGGGGCTGGTTGCCTTCGGGTTGGTTGTTCAACAGCTATTGATTTTGTTGCTCGTCACACTGAGACATGATGTAGAAAGGCTTGATGTGGGTTATATGGTTGGTATGTTTAGGATTTTGGGTATAGGAATTCTCATTTCCCACAGAAGACACCAAATGTCGTTCCTTAGTTCTTTATAGTAGTTGATTGAGGTCTACATATACTAGGTCTACAAAACAATGCACAATGAAGGGACGCTAGGGGGTTATTTGACATGGCCACTCCAATGCTTAAGTCAATAATAAAATTTTTGTGGAATAGAATACTAATTGCATAGGCTTAGAATGCAAAGTTTGTAAAGAGTGTTACCGTTGGATAGATGTATTGTATTTATAGTGAAGTAGAGCCAGTCATTAGAGATCAGTTAGCTGGAGAGATCTTCTCCCGCTGTGGGAGAGTAGAGCTATCGTATACGACGTGTCTCTAATATTTAGGATGAAGTTATTTTATCCTTATCTTATAATTTATGGCTATTATAGTTCTTCATGGGCTTGGACTACTAAGGACCAGTCCCAAGGCTTACAAAGGCGAGCCTAAAGAGGCAAGGCTTAGCAGATTTGGTCGAACCTGAGAGGTTCCTACTTAAAGTATCTTGTCAACACAACCTATAAACTTTGATCTTGTCTTCTCTATCAAGAAATTCAAATTGGCAACTTTTACCTTACTTGAGCTTAGCATTGGAAACCCTAAGTATTTTCCCGACTCCTAATTGTTTTATTCCCATAATGTTTTCAATATTCACCCTTGCTTCCTCTTTCACATTTGCTAAGAATATTATTCATGATTTCAGTAAATCTAAAGTTTGTCCTAACAATTTATTAAATTCAGTCATCACTAACATAATTAGTATGGCATGTAGAAGCGTTACTTCTCCCAATAAAATCAAACAATCTATAAAAAATAAATGCAATAGTTTTAGGAATGATCCTTTGAATTTTATAGTCTTCCACTTTCTTGCTGCTACATTATTTTGAATATGCTGGCTTAGTACTTCCATGGCTATAATAAAAATATAAGGAGACAATGGGTCTTCGTGTCAAATTTTATGGCTTGATTCAAAGAAATTAAGCTTCTCACCGTAAAAGATTGGTTAGAACTAAATAAGTGACAAAGTAAATCCAATAAATTGAATCCAATTTTCTAAGAAATTGAACTTTTCTAGGGTATGTCTAATAAAGCTCTACTCCAGTTAATCATATGGAGGTTAAGTTTAACTACCATCCATCCCTTGTTACCTTTTTATTTTTATATGTAATATTTCTTATAGTCATAAGACATTGCCGATGCAATCCTCCTAGAAACAAAACTACCTTACATAGGACTAATGATAGTATCCAATAGTGGTTTAAGTTTATTGACTAAAATTTTTGCAATTGCCTTGTACACAGTTGTACAAAGACTTATAGGTTGAAAATCCTTCAGGAAATTTGCTCCTTAGTACATGGGGATTAGCACAATTAGAGTCTTATTAATCTCAAGAGGGATCCAATTTGTTTGGAAAGCAGATTTGATAAAATCCACCATAGTTAGTCCTATAATGTCCCTACATTTCACAAAAAAAGAATAAAGTAGCCCATCAATTCTAGGAGTTTTCTTGGACCTATATCCTTAAAAGCTTTCAACACTTCCTCTAATGTCACTTCCCTTAACAACTCCCTTTTCATCTCATATGAAATTCCACTTTCTCCTAAAGAGTTCGAGGGATTTAGCATTGTTGAGTCTTTTTGTTGAAATGTAAGCATATTTGAAATTGATAACTAAATGTTGAAGTTGCTCAACATCTTTAATCTGATTTCCACATGAATCATACAAACCATAGATCCTTGATTTACTCCTTCTTGCCATAGTAGTCCTATGGAAAAGCTTAGGGTTCATTTTACCTTCTAAAAACCATTTGGTTCATGATATTACATCCCATAGATTTTGTTCTTTTTGTGAAATGTGCTGAAGTTCCTTTCGAAGAAAAAGGTTTCTACTTAATAGAGATTGCATTCAAGGCCTATCAATTTGTTGCTGAACCCATACCCATTGTTTTGTAATACTTTCCTTGTCTTTTTGAATTATCCTAAAGAGATTTTTACTCCATACCTCATGTTTTGATGCAGCTTTTCTAAATCTATTTCAAAGTTGAATGATGGGTATTTCCAACAACTTAGAAGGAAATTTTTAAAATTTAGGTGCTCAAGCCGCATTTCTTGAAATCCGAATGGTCTTTTATTTCTTCCACATTTGTTACAATTTATGGTTGGATTAAAGTTTTACAGAATTGGCACATGGTCTAATGCTAAAGAGTTTAGGTGAAAAAGTTTTGCTTTAGGGAAAATACCTAGCCAATCAAAATTAGCCCATGCTCTATCAATACGGGTTTAGATTAAATTAGCTAAATTCTTATTTCTATTTGTCAATGTATATTTTCAAGCAACGAACCACAAATCTAACAAGTGATACTTATTCATACAATTATAGTATTTCACGACCTTAGATTAGTTAACAAGATTACCTTCTCATTTTTCATTTGTTGACAAGATCTCATTAAAGAGTCCTATAATAACCACACCTAGTCCATTTATCTAACTACTTAGGTAGTGTTTGGTTGCACTAGTTTTGAGGAACATGATTGAACAAAAGTTTTTATCCATCATTTGGTTTGTTATTTTGCTAGGGTTATTGGACAAAAAGAAAAAAAGAAAAAAAAAAGACAAAGGATAACACAAAACTCAATTTTTTTGTCCTTTTATGTATACGGTACAAAAATTCAAAATCACAATACAAGTCCCAATTTTTATTTTTTTAACTCTTAAAATTGCCATTTACAAAAGCACACACAGACACAACCAATCTCCTTCCTTTCTCTTCTCTGTCTCCACCTAAACCCTAATCACTAAACATCACCTTACCAAACCCTAATCTAGGTGACTCTCTCTTTCTCTCTCTTCAAAATCTTATCTATTTAGCATATGTGTAGCTAATGGCTTCATTATTCTAACGAAAAAGTTTTGCTTTCAAAAACTTCAAGATCATCTCTCTCTCTCTCTCTCTCTCTCTCTTTACACTATATCATTTTATACTCCTAACAATTGGGATCAAATTATTCATTATAAAGTACTCTTGGCTATGGAGATTTTTTATTTTTTATTTATTTGATTTCACAACATGGGTTGATTTTATCATTTCAGGAAATCGTCATGGGTTTTGGTTCATAAGAGAAAATATATGTTGGATTATTTTAGTTTTTTTTTTTTTTTTGTTCTAAGCAAATTAATAGGAAGTAATTGGCTAAAATAGAAAGCTAGCCATTTATTGCAATTTTTATGTATATAATGTATTGCTATGATGTACAACATGTTTAAAAGGAATCAATAATAAGTCAATGGAATGGCTTTTTTATACAACCCCATAGCATGAAAAAATTAAATGAGACATGACTATATTATGGTTCATACCAAATTTATTTAAAAGGAGGTTAACACAGTATCTTCTTAGTTATAAATGAAGGAGAGCTCCAATCACTCTTGAAAGTAGCAAAAGATGTTTCCCTAGCATTTGTTGCAGCAACTTCCTAATTTGCTTGTTTATATTTATATCATATAGTAAATTACAATGTTAATTATTTTTTTTTTAATTTTTCTTAATAACAACAACAAACTCCAAAACCTTTTTCTAACAATCCCTTCACCAATTCAATATCGTAACTGCAATAACAATAATTCAATACAAAACCAACATGCCAAATACAACCTATATTATCATTTGCCTAGATCTCCTAGACATAATCGGTGATCAAATGTAATGACCTATAAATGTGGTATAAGTGTATTTTGGGTACTTTTAGGGTTTTTATCAATAATGAAAATACATCAACAATAGGGTATGAGCAATTATGGTAAATAATTTCAATCATCAAACTAGGAATTTCAAAATTTCACGATTGATATGACTAATGATCCTGGGAAGTAAACCAGTTGACAAGAATCTATTATATTACTTACGAGAAATTTTGACTAAAGAGATCGCTACAATTAGATAAAAAATAATCTAATTGATAAGATCTATAAAATAAACTCTCATAATATGAATGAGTATGGATTCTCTCACAAGAGAAAGAAATAAGACTTTTACCAATACTAAAAAGTAGCTATCTTTTTACAACAAATAGGAATACTTAAATACTACTAATAATTAAATTCAAGAGCAGTAAATGGTAAATACAATAATTCTAATATAAGAATGGCAAAAACTTTAACCTATATTAATTACAATAATTATCTAATTTTCATAATAAGTAAATGTTCTAATAATGGTAAGGTGCATTGAATTACAACTTATAAAACATAAATAAAATACAAAGAAACATAACTCTTGTTTGTTATTTAATGAATCATCATGCTAGTTTAAACTTGAATTGGCAAGCCACCATGCTCTATCTCTTAACTCATCTTTTGTTCGTCCTTTAGGAAACACCATCAAGCAAGTGTAGTTCAATATTATTCAGTTAGTATTATTATTATTATTATTTATTGGATGACTCTTGATTCCCATCATCCCTTCTCATTAGGAGAAGATTCGACCTAAATCTTGAAAACATAATGCTCGCAATTCAAATATGACAATCTTTATTTTGATTTTTCCTAATTTAACTTATACTAAGTCTAGTCCGCTTAATATAGATTATTTCATATTAAATTAAGGAAAACATTTTTCTCTAAAAATTTCAAGAAATATTTTTTAAAAAATCAATTGGAGTTGCCAACCAGTGAGAAGTATTAAAAAAGCAAAATTGGGGTTTATAGTTGAAAAAACCCTACTTTAGCCACTAATCCACGAATTTCCTAACAAAATAATTTATTATAAAATTAATAAAAAATTTTGAATATAGGAGCTAAACCTATTTAGTATTTTTCTAAAAATGGAAAAAATAAAAAAAATGTGAAAAATCCATGGAAAGTTGATTTCTTTCTTACCTATGTTATGAATTTTCCTAAAACACATAACAAAAATTTTGCATTTATTATGGTTTTCCTAAAGGTGCCTATATATTCACTAATTGAATCAAACCAACATAGTTTTTTTTTTATTTTTAGAAAAATTCAATGTGTTGATTGTTTTTATTTTTGAAAAATGGTTAGATTTATGTTTTTCTCCATTTTATTTTTATTTAGGTAAAATCCTAAAAAAATGCTAATTTTTATTGCCTAGATTTTGAAAAATCCTAAAAGGACTTAATTTTCAAAAACCTATATTAGAGAATTTTTTTTCCCTTTAAAATCAAACTAAGTGACAACAAAAAATTATTTTCCATAAAAAAAAAAAAACTCTGAAATGACTTTTTTTTTTTTTAAAAAAAAGTGATTTATATCAAAAGTGCAATTTTTATGCAATTTTAGTGAATTTTTATAAAAAACATGAATTTTTACAATATACACAAATTATATCCTAGATCTGCAATTTATGTGAAAAATGAAATTTTTATGTAAAATATGCAATTTTAAGCAAAATATGCTAAAAATGCAGGTTTTTAGAAATATGCATAGAAAAAATAAATAAAATCAATTATTAACACCACAAACTTGTAAAAAAGACACATGTTAGTATGATTATATACAAAATATCTTAAAAACACTGATTAATATGCACATTGAAAAAATCATAAAATAATAATAAAATTAAAAACTAGTAATTAGATTAAAAGAGTAAGATTAAGACTTGCACAAAAATACACTAAAGTTAGTATGTGTCTTATTAAATTGTTTAGGAAAATGAACTACTAAAATAAAAGGAAAGGAAAAAAATAAATTAAAAAAACAAACCCACCTAGCCTAACATATACATCGAGTCAAATCCAAGGGAGAAAAGAAAACTAGCAGGAAATTACATTTTTATATCAAAGTTATTGATAAAATTGAGTTTAGAATAAGTGCCTCGGGTTTTGGTGGTTGTTTGGGTAGTTTTTGAAATTGGATAGTAGCGATGGATTTCGGTTAACGTGAATGGGATTAGTTTCAACACGAAGTGAAGGTGCTTTCAAGGTTTTTGGGTGATGAGAATTCGTTTGTAGGATTATTTTTTTGACATGGAGGATGGTTTGGTAGTGTTTCAAGAGTAATGGTGCATGGGTAGTAAAGGTTTAGTTAATGGTAAACCTAAGAGGCATGGCTAAGCTCGAGATTGGTCTTATTGGAAAGCTCAAGTGGTGGTGGTGTGGGGGTGGTGCTTGTGTAGTGGTTAGTTTAGGTGTGTATATGTATGTATATGTGTACGTGTAGAGAGAGAGTAGGGGTCGATGAGTAAAGTGAGAGAGCGTACTGGTGTGTGTACGTATGCGTGATTTTGAGGGCTTAAATGTATGTTTTAATCCTTTCCCTAGCTTTGTTTTTATAATTTTTTAATCAAATTTCTTTTAGCTCAGGTTGAATCTTTCATGTAGATAAATTTGGGTTTATATGGATGTGTCAAATCTTGTTTAGATGACTTTTATCCTAAATTCATGCTAAATATGCTAGTTTTGTCGATGATTTACTTGTGATTTTGTTAAATCTATGCAAAAAGTCAAAAGATTTGACCTAATTTGATGCTAGGAGTGTACTCTAGAAACTTGGCAATTTTCCTTCTCTTTCCTTAGCTTTCTCAACCAAAAGAAAATGAAAGAAAAAATTTGGTCACTTATTAAGCAAATGACTATGTCTAAGACCCCCATACATGTTTAAGCTAAGCTCAATTTCTCATCATGATGTACACTGAAATTATACTTGAGCTTTATAAATTGGGCCTAACTTTAATTTCATTTTTTTCAAATACAGGTCCAATTCATCTCAACTTGTTTTAAAATGATCCCAAATTCATTTGATAACCCAAAATACACATACTAAGGATTCTTCAAGAAAAAATTTATTTAATAAATTTCTAGTCTTACTTTAATTTGTCTAGATAAAATCATTTAAAATTCAAATTTTAAATTAGCTAAAAACATACTTTTCATGAATCCAAATTTTATTAGACTTTTTTAAAAGGATATATTTTTCTAGTAAAGCCTAATTTTTCAATACTTGGAATTTGCTAAATTGTATATATATTTTTTATTATTGCTTGATCTGACCTTAAATGAATCACTAACTTAATTTGAACTTTTTCAACACTTTTTTATTTCAATTTTTTGGTATTTTTCAAATTTTTGTCATTTTTTGTATTTTTTGTAAACCTAGCCAAAAATTAAAATGGGGGTGGCAAATATAGAGTATCTACATGATACAAATTTATAAAATATAAATTAGAATTTGATGTATCTAAGAGCTTAGTTATCACTAGGACTTACTGTAGGAGATTAGAACCAATGGGCCTTTCGAAATATCAATGAAAATATAATAGTAAGGTCAGTAATTCAATGCAGTAGCTAACATGAAGCTACTCAGAAGATATGACTCACCTATGAACACAACATGACTTGACACTTCATTGTCTTACAAGAACCAAATATATTCAAAATGTTTGTAGGAAATGTAAGATGTTTCGGCTACAAAGAGAAAGGACTATTTATAGGAAGTCTCTATAGTAAGTCTCTATAGTAAGTCTCTAGGATAATATTATAATTAAGGAAAATTACAAAAAGGCATACATAAAAAAGAGATTCCTAATACATACGAAAAAGAGTAAATAGAATAAATGACAAAAAGAGAAAATAGTATAGAGCCAGATGAAAAGGAAAAGTGCCAGCTCGTTAATGGTCCCATACTAAGGAATCTTTGGGCACAGTAGTTGAGCTTAATCACAACGTAACAGCATTAGGTTGTCGAGACAAGTAAGGAATGCCGTAACTATTAGTAGTAGGCCAAAAGAGAAGTACTTGGCTAATAGGAGCCTATGTCTTGGCACTCGACAAGAAGCTTTTGGCAACTGAAGGTCCAAGTAGGACATAGTGTGTAAGACTCAAGCCCTCATCATTCAGTAAAGAGTTCTTGGCAAGAAAGTAGTCGGTGTTGGCATAAGGGTTAAAGTAAAGCAGGGTGTACCCACCTAGAGTTCTCAAGGAGTTCAGCCACCATTTTGTTGTTTACTATTTCTCGTCCTCAGTAGGTTAATAAGAGAGAATTCTCCTGGTGAGGGATTGGATGCCTCTTAGACGTGCGCGAGTAAGTGGGCCAACGTTCAATAATCCATCAAAATTTTTTGCAATAGTAAGATACAACCATAAAATCTACTAATGAAATTTATTCCTTCTATTCATTATGTGTATGATCAATTAGTCTCCTAGGAGCACCATTAAACAATGCTAATAGCACACTTTCTTGTAAACAAATCATAACATTCAATGACTAAATCTTCATTTGTTATACATGTGAAAATTCAAGAAAATAAGACTCTTGAGGATCATCTTTATTCACAAATGCAATTTTATTAATTAATTCCTGAGAAGCTTGAACAAAGACATCCTTATTTTTACTAACCACCATGTCTTTAATCTTTTCCTTTACTTTTTCAACTATGACCTCTCAATTTCCCTTCTCATCAACATCACAAAAGCATTTGTGGGTGATCTTCATTAGAGCTTTTTCTATAACCTACAACTCTTTCTCATTCTTTTCCTCACCAATAACTTCACATGGAGTTCCTTTCTTAACCTCATGATCAATAGACAATATTGAATTCTCTATACAAGTTATTTTCTCATCCCTCTATCTCTTACTGAATGTCTAACTATCTCTAAGCCCTTTTCAATCTCATCTACAGGTATAGGAGATAACATAATTTGCCTTTTTTTGTGATTAGACAATATATATTGTCAAAAGATTTATACCATGCACTATATCTGGATTACTAAAAGTCTCATATATGTACACGACAATCATCGATATTAGTAATGTCACATAGAATCTCACTTTGAAGCCCATTAAGAGAAAAGGTGAATCTTGTTTGTTTAGTCACTTGAATCACTTCATGGTTCTTGATAAATTCAAATAGATACGGTTGATCAACAACTTTGAAGACTAATCTTCCTATAACCACCTTAGAAATTAAATTGATAGGATAATCTTTGATGTAAAATAGTAAAATGCCTTATTTAATTCTACCACCGATGTAAAATTTAATAGGTCCCATTCATCCCTCAAGTCTCAAGCAATATTTATCTACACCTTATGTGCACTTCCCCAAACAACCATAACGCAACATAACTCACACCAAACAATAACAATTAGCCATTAATTTTTTGTTTTTAAATTTTTCTTAACAACAGTAACAACAAACTCCAAAACCTTTGCTTAGCAATCCCTTCATCAATTCAATATCACAACTACAACAATAATAATTCAATACAAAACCAACACGCTAAACACCACCTACAGTTTTTGATCAACAAAGCCCTAATTAACAATTTACCAAAAACAAAAATAAGGTTTGATTTTGATATCCTACCAAGAAAAGTGTATCTCCACCATGGCTTTGATACCAATTATGGTGTGCTTAGATCTCTTAGATATGATTGATGATCAAGCATTGTTGTCACATCCCAATATATCAAAAGATGCTACACCATAGATAAAATTTGCTTTACACAACTCATAAACTTAGGATATTGCATGTAACAAAAAAAGTACTTCAACTTGATTTCAACCCTGATTTTAGAGTTTACAAACTATATGCAATATTCACAATTCTAAAAGGGTAAACGTACAAGTTTATAGCAAAAATTACACATAGTTGACTAAGAATAACTAATGAAAACATACTTCCATCTATTGTTTTGTCAAGAATCAAAATTTATAAAGCACCTAACTTTAAAATTTTGAAAAACCAATTACATTATACAAAAGTATAATCTTTAAGGAACTCACTCACAAAAATTTAAGCCAAAACTACATTATTTAAGTTTTTGAAAATGCAATTAAAAATCAGTTGATGAGACTTTTTTTTAAGAACCCATATATGCATCAAGAATTTAGAAAATCTAGGTTCATTTTTTAACTCTGCATGAAAAATTATTTTGGAAAATAAAAAATCATATATTATGAACATCTTGTGATATTTTTAATAAATTTTTAAAAAACTAAGCAATTATCACCACTCACCAACACAAGGGCTTTTAGCCATTGTCAAGGGTAATGGGTGTATCAGCTAAGCTTAGTGGTTTACTCTCATATTCTCCTTAACCCTTCACACTTGGAAACCCCATATTTTACACTATTTTCTTCTAAATTTTTTCCAAAGAGTGTTTTTTCTCTCTTGAACATGCCAAAATGAGCAAATGTAGTATAAGGGAGGTTTTATAGCCTAAAAAAATTATTTTCTAGCACTTGTTAATCATGTGTTCTATTTGTTGATCCCTAAATGTGACACCTAGCATTCTATTTCTTAATCTTAAGCCATGCCAAAAGCCCCTTAAACCATATCCAATAGTCTCCTAGCTATTTCATATAATTAAGTTACCTACTTAACGTTTACATGTCTAATTATATATAATATATATTGATATTAAATAAACCCATGTGCTAAACCTATACACTTACCAATCATTTAATTATTTCACCATTATCTACTCAAGTAATTTATCTTTAATGCCTTGCTATGTTGTACAATTCATATTATAGGTTTATGACATAAATTTTCAATACCAATAAAACTATACTTTTATTGAATTAAATATTTTATATACTTTATTTTACTAAATAAACATCACTAAAATTCTTCTTTTAACTTTTATAACCTCATATTTAAAAATTATTTAATTTAGAGTATATTTTCTAGAAGCTCTAAATTGTATCGACTTTGAATAATTAAGATTTCACATTCTATTTCCCTTACAAAAAGTTTTGTTCTCAAAACTTACTTACACTCTAGAACTAGCTCACATTTACTTCTTCTTATTAAAGGTAACAAGTGATAAATAAAGTACTAACATTATGTAAATAACTTGAGATTCTGAACTTTTATTTGTTTTGCGAATTCCTAGGTTTTTTGTACTTCAATATGCTTACACCATAATGCTTTAACATATTCAATATCACGATTCCTTAATCTTTAAACCTTTGAGTCCGATATCCATACTGGACTCTCTACATATGTAAGATTTTCCTTCAACCCTACTGAGGGTACATCTAATATTGTTGTTGGGTCTCCTACAAATATCCTTAAGTTTGAAACACAGAATACATCATGAATACTTGCCATCTCATTCAACAGTTCAAGTTTACAAGCTATTTTTCCATTTCTTCCCCTAATTTGATAAAACCCACATATCACGAACTTAGCTTTCCTTTAATACCAAAACCATCTTACACCCTTCATCGATGATATTTTCAAAAATACCCAATCACGTACCTAGAACTCTAATGGTTTTTGTCTCACATTTACTTAAGTTTTCTATCAACTTTGAGAAACTCACATTTGTTCCCTTACAAATCGTTCGCTTATTTTCTACTTCATCCAAATTAATCAAGGATTAACACTTATGTCTATACGATACTTCATATGATACCATTTTAATTGTGATATGATAATTATTATTATAAGTAAAATCTACCAATGGCAAATGATCATCCCAATTTCCACTAAATTCCAACATATTAACATATCTTCTAAGGTTTATATTGTATGCTCTTACTACTTATCACTTTGAGGATGATATGTTGTACTGAAATTCAACTTAGTCCCCATCTTTACTAACAATGATTACTAGAAATGAGATAGAAATCGAGAATCACGATCAAAGATTATAGATATTGATACACCAGGTAGACAAACTATCTCTTCACATATATTTCGAATGATTGAGATAATGTTGCAATTGCTTTACTAGGAGGAAATGCATGGACTTAATAAGTTGATCTTTTATGACCTATGTCGTATCATGTTGTTTCCTTGTCCAAGGTAAGCCATTTATAAAATTCATGGTTAAACGCTCCCATTTCCATTTCGATATTAATGAAAATTGCAATAGCTTACTTCGCCTTTGATGTTCAGCTTTTACTTTCTAACAAGTCACACATTACAATATACATCGCACTATATCTTCCTTCATCTTGATCCACCAAAACTTTTGTTTCAAATCCTTATACATCTTGTTGTTTCCAAGGTGTGTAAAGAGCACTTTGCACTATGAGCTTCATCTAGGATCACTTTCTTAACTTCTAAATCCTTGTAAATACATATTCTCCCATTAACTCAATATCTCCATATCATCAATTCCAAAGTCTGGGTATTTCTCTAGATTATTTTGAATGTTTTGCAACATTTCATCCCTCTTTTAAGCTTCCTTAATCTGCTAAAGAAGTATAGGTAATAGCTTTCAACTTGCCAACACTAAATTACTTCCTTTAATAATAACTTCGAAACTTAATTTCTCCAACTCATTAATCAATTCTTCCTTATCAATAATTAATATAGTAGTAACATTGAACTTCTTTCTACCCAAAGCATCGACAACTATGCTCCCTTCTCTTGAATGGTAATGAATCGATAAGTCATAATCCTTTAGCAACTTCAACCATTGCCTTTGTCTCAAATTCAATTCGTTCTATGTAAAAATATACTTGAGACTCTTATTATTCGTATATACTATACATTTTTCACCATAAAAATAATGTCTCCAGATATTTAAAACAAAAATCATCGCTACCAACTCCGAGTCATGAGTCAAATGGTTCCATTCATGAAGTTTGAGTACCTTGAAGCATAGGCAATCACCTTATCATTCTACATCAACACACATCCTAACCTACTTTTCAAAGCATCATAATAAATCTCATATTCTCCAGTTTTATCAGGTAATGTTAGCACTTGGGCTTTCACAATTCTCTTCTTAAGTTCTTGGAAACACTTCTCATACTTGTCATCCCATTCAAAATTCATGCCTTTCCATGTCAATTTCTTCAATAGCATCACTATCTTGGAAAAGACTCATATAAACCTCCCATAATAACCGGTCATTCATAAGAAACTTCTCATTTTGGTTATTGTAGCTTGTCTTGACCACTTTGTTACTACTTTCACTTTTGTAAGGTAACCAATATTCCAGTACTTGACATAATATGGTCAAGAAATCTCACTTGTTTTAACCAAAACTCACATTTCTTAAATTTTATAGATAACTAATTATCATTAAGACTTTGAAGCACAATCCTTAAGTGCTCAGCATATGTCTCCTTATCTTTCCAATATACTAGAATATCATCTATAAATATAACTACAAACATGTCTAAATATACTAGATTGTAAGTCTATCTTCAAGAACACCATAGATCATCGATTTGAGGAGGTGGATACTTGTTCTTGATTGTCGCTTTATTCAATTCTCGGTAACCTATACATAGCCTCAAACTGCCATCCTTTTTCTCAACAAATAGCACAGGTGCACCCTATGACGATGTGTTAGGTCAAATAAAACCTTAAATAACTCTTGAATTTACTTCTTTAATTCCACTAACTCAATTGGTGCCATGTGATATGGGGTTTTGGAAATAGGTGCAATACTTGGTACAAGATCTATAGTGAACTCGATCTCTTTATCAAGGGATAATCTAGGCAAATCTTTCGGAAAAACTTCAAAGAACTCACATACTATAGACTATAACTATATCTTATCGCTTAACTTCCTTAGTTTGTATATCTACTACTAAAGGTAAGAAACGGATTCCATTACATTGTAACAACTTCCACACCTTACTAGCTAAAATCAACTAGGGAGCTATCTTACTTGAACTTCCTTCACAATAAAACTCATCTTCGTTAAGCCTCTTAAACACCACCACTTTCTCATTACAATCAACATTTGCTTGATACTTAGTTAACCAGTCTATCCCCAATATAACATCAATGCCTTTCATATCCAAAATAACTAATTAAGTAGACATCTTATGATTTTCTATATACACATTTCCTCCTTTCAACTTCCACTACACAACCTATTTTTTACTTGAAGGAGTTGTAACTACAAGCTCATATGCTAAAGTTTCTATTTGAAGGCCATTTCTATCGCATACTCTTTCAATACGTACAAATGGGTTGCCCTAGTATCAAATAAAGTGTAAGCATAACTATTTTTATGCATACCAATCTTAGAAAGATTGTTTATAGTTATGTTATTTTTACTTTAAGTATTTATTACAAATAAATTAACATTAATGGATCATGCAAACATCAAAATTAGGAAGGTTCCAAGTTACATTTACCTGCAAAAACATGATCATCCCCAACTTCCTCTTATTGAAGAGCATAGACCCTTCCTTGAACCTTAAGCCTTTGACTTGCCCTTCTTGGCCAATTATTATTCCTATTAACAGGTTTCAGTCTATTTGCCTAAACTTGATCTTGCCTTAGCTATTGTTCTATGCATTAAGTTGAGTTATGTCTCGTTTTATGACATTTAGCACAATATGAACCCTAGAGTTAGATTCTAACAACTTATTACTAGATGTCTAACCTCTCCACATCTGGAACACTTCAATTGTTACTAAGGCAATCCATAAGTCAATGCTTATCGTTGCACTTCCAGTATGGTAATACTACTCCTCCTCCTCTTTAGTTCCTATTAAGAGGTTGGTTACTCCTCTTTCCTTTACCTCCCTTATTACTACCACCTAAAATTCTTTTCTTATTATTTGTTTTCTAAACTTTCTCTCGTAGAGTAGGGCATGCTTAATCAATTTAGCTTCATTCACTAAATTACCATATCTTATTATTCTACCCCTTTTCAACTTCACTTGAAAGTACAAATCAAGTCTTGCCTAAACCTTCCAACTTTAGCTAACTCATTATTCTAAACAATTTCTAAAGCAAACTTCAACAATCTATCGAATTCCATTTCATATTGTTAAGAAAATAGTTGTAAAAAAGTTGAAAACAAGAGATCAATAAAACCAGGATTTAACATAGAAAACCCTAACGTAAGGAAAAAAAAAAACCATGGGACCGCACTATGCAAAATATTCCACTATCGACAATAATGTGTTTACAAAGAATTTCTTTACTAGTTACATTAATGAATAAACAATATTCACTACAAATGGTAGATATCAACAAAAATCTCAATATAAGTCAAATTTGCAAAATCACAAAAACATAAATTTAACCTAAACCACTAAGAAGGATTTATCAAAAACAAAGATAACAATCTTTTAAAGCTCTAGCTAAGAATCTAATGGCTAAAATTTCATCACGATCAAGATTTGATAAATTGTCCAATTATGGATTTGAAGTTGCTTTGTAGGACTAGTTTTCAAATCCAAATTCGTAAGTTTCAAAGACAAAATACTATCACTAACTCTAATAAACCTTTTTCATCCTAGTGTGGTTTTGATTTCCGCTTTTCACTTTTTTGAGCAGTTTCTTTCTCAGCAACCACACGTCTGTCTTTTTCTTTTTATTCCACACTTCCTTACATCTAATATAACAATATATTAAGTTTCCTCTTTTATTATTTGTTGATAACTACGGGCCGACATATGAGTTGAACCCATAAACTTGACAATCTCCTCCTCTAACTCATATGGAAGGCTCCATTACACTAGTTATTTGTCGACAAGTAATAATTTTTTTCTCATCAGTATGGATGTTCTCCAACTGCAAATACTTCTGTTAACCAAATCAATCTTGTCTTGTACCTTGGTTATGAGTTATTCTCTTCAATCTTTAACCTATATACCCTTTTTTTTTAAGGCCATTTGCCCTTAAGTAATTCAATTGAATCATAAGTTATTCTTTTGCTCATGTAACATAACCTCCTCATAACATTCTAGCTCTCCCCCATCTGTTAGCATCACATACTCATGTGGACTATATCTAATGGATGATCTTCATTCTCTTAAGGATCTCCTTAATTCTATTTGTTGATTAAGTTGTTAAGGTGTTATCTCATTTTCAATTGAATATTTCATAGCTCACCCTTCATTAATTGAATCATCAGCTATGGACACTATATCTACATCAGTAGAGATCTCAATTGAGAATTTAGCCTTCTCTGGCTTCTCGATATCTTCAATAGTTTGATCTTTTAGGAAGACCACATCTCTGCTTCTAACAATTTTCTTCTTTACTGGATCCCATAATTTATACCCATATTCATCATGTGCATAACTTAAAAAAAATGCACTACTTTGAATTTACATCAAGATTTTCTCTTTCATCCTTAGGAATATGCATGAATACCTTATAACCAAATGCTCACAAGTGGTTATAAGAAATATCTTTACTTATTCATACTTTCTCTAGGATATCACCATCTAAAGTATAAGAAGGAGACAAGTTGACCAAATCAACCGCTGTTCTCATTGCTTTTCCCTAGAATGATTTAAGCAATCTCGAGTGAGATAACATGTTACGAATCACTGAGAAAGGAAGAACACAAGGCTACTAATATCACGTAAACCTAAGGTGGATTCAAACCTCAAGATGGCTCAAAAGATAAATGAGAGTAGAAGGTTGAGTAGGGGGTTTCTTACGTATTAACGATGGATATGACGAATACCTAATACATAGCTTAGATGGCTTTGGAACTTTCAACAGCTTGAGGGTCTTCATTGTAGTTGGATGAGGGGATTAAATCAAGTATGAGCTCAAGATTGTATCCATATGAAACTTCGAAAGGCAACTTCTTAGTGACACTATAGGTAGTCCGATTATGAGTAAATTCATTTATCGGTAAGCACATATCCCAATTTACTGGATTTCTCACAATAGCAACTCATAGTAGATTCCCTAAGGTCCGATTAACAACCTCAATCTATCCATCTGTTTGAAGGTAGCTAAATGTACTGAACAATAGTTTACTTCCTAGTCACTTCCAAAAGGTCTTTTAGAAATGACTTAAGAACTTAGGGTCTCGATTAGACACTATAGTTCTCAACATCCATATAGCTTGACCACTTCTTGTAAAAAAAAAAAAAACAGGAAATAGTTCTAGCATCATTAGTTTGATTGTGTGGTACAAAGTGTGCCATCTTGCTAAATCAATCCATAACCGCCATGATGAAGTCCTTCCCACAGTACGTACTCGACAAACCTAATATAAAGTCCATGTTTAGCTTGGACCATGGCTTAGTTGGGATAGGTAATGGCAAATAAGGTTTTTGCTCAACTTAGCTCTTCGCTCTGTAACAAGCTGTACACCTCTCTATTACATACTGCATATCCTTCATCATTCTCAACCAAAAGAATCTTGAAGCCACTACTGTATAGGTTCTGTGTTTGCCAAAATGGCCAGATAATCCTCCTCCATGCATCTCTCACACCAATAGTTTCCACATTAAACAAGTCAGGATATACAACTTTTCTCTCCTAAACAGGTATTTGTCCTCCTTGCGATAATCATCATTTGCTTGGCCATTCTTAGATTGAGAATATATTAGACTAAAGTATGGGCCTTCGACATACAAACCTTTAATTACTGAGAATCCTAGAAGTCTCATCTAAAGCTCAATCAAGAAGGCAGATCATCAAGATAGGGCATCAACTACTAGATTGTTTTTGCCTGTCTTGTACTTGACAACATAAGAAAATTCCTCCATGAATTCAATCCACTTGGCTTACCTCTTGAACAACTTAGGTTGGCTTTTCAAATATCTTAGTGACTCATGGTCAATATAGATCATAAATTCTCTAGGCATTAAGTAATATTGCCATATAATTAAAGCTGGAATTAAGGAGTAGAACTCCTTGTCATATACAAGGTAATTAAGTGCAACTCTTCAGAGCTTCTCACTAAAGTAGGCAATTAATCAACCCTCTTACATTAGCATGGCACCTTTACCAAATCTTAATATATTGCATTCTACTTCAAACACTTTGTTAAAGCTCAGCAACACTAAGACAGGGGTAATAGTAAACTTCTTCTTCACTTCCTCAAAACTAAGGTGTTCTTTTTCTCCCCATTTGAACTCAATGTTCTTCTTTGACATCTTAGTTAGTGGGACCATAATGGAACTAAAATTTCTTATGAAACGATAATAAAAAGATGCTAGGCCGAGAAAACTTCGAACGTTGACAAAACAAGTCAGTAGAGGTTGTTTAGTTATCGCTTTAATCTTCTCTTCGTCAACATGTATTCTATCTCCACTCATAACAAATCCTAAGAAGATCACCTCAGGTTTCAGGTCGGTAGAAGTCATATTTCTTCAGATTAGCATATAGTTTCTCAACTCATAGTCTATTTCCAGATCAAGGTTGTAAATAAGAACAACAGACCTTCCGATCAAGTCTTAGAATATGTAGTTTATTAGCCTCATAAATGTGTTCTATGCATTTGACACTCTAAAGAGAATAACTAGCTAGTCATACAATCCATATCGAGTCTTGAATGTGGTCTTCCACTCAACTCCTTCCCACATTTTGATCTGATGATACCTAAACTTGAGATCAATCATAGAAAAGATCCTCACTCTGTGTAACTCGTCAAGCATGTCATTAAGCCAAGGTATGAGGTACTTATACTTGATGGTAATTCAATTAATAGCTTAACTATCTATACACATTTGCTATGTCCTATCCTTCTTCAACACTAATAGAACCAGGACAATGTAGGGGATTAAGGAATCTCTTACATACCCTCTCTTCATTAACTTGTCTACTTGCCTCTGGAGCTCGAAAGCCTATTTAAGGTTCAACTTGTATGCTGCCTTGTTTGGTAACACGGCTCATGGGTATAGGTCTATAACATGTTCGATCCTTCTGATCGGAGGCAAACCTTCAGCAGCTTATTAAGGAATAGGTTAACAAACTCCTTTAACAAATCATTCACCTTTGTAGGCAATTCAACACTCAGATCCCTTAATTCAAGCATCCTCCTAACCAATAAAAAGGTTAACTCTTTAAGCTTCTTCTCTTTCGACAGCTCAACAAGTGTTATTACTAGGGTTTCCTTCTTTAACACTTAGTTGAGTTAAGCCTGCATAGTCTTAAATTGCTCAACAATCAAGGGGCTTGATCTTACTTTTTTTCCCTCATGCTCAAATGAACAAGTATTTCTCCTCTCATCATACAACACTTTTCGATCAAACATCCAGGGCCTTCTTAAAAAAATATGTGAAGCATTCATAGGCAATACTTCACAAAGAAGTTTATCATGATACTTTCCAATACAGATCTATATGGCCACTTGTTTCATCACTTGTATGGCTCCTTTGTCATTGAGTTAGTATAGTTTGTAAGGTTAGGGTAGGGCTTGGTCGATAACTTCAATGACCATGAAGGCAGATATTACATTAGTACAGCTACCACTATCTACAATAAAAGCATACAATGTCCCATTAACCTTTCAACCAATGGGGAATAAGTTATCACACTATTTACCCTTAGGTACAGGATTCATGTCCATTACTCATCTCAACACGATGGTTACGGGCATAAGGTTACCCTCTTCATTGTAGATAACCTCTTCCTCCTCGAATTAATCAACTTATTCAATTACCTTCAGCTCTTCAACCTCTTCGTCAATACTATCAACCTCAATGGTTGGCTTTTCACCCTTTATCACCATTACTCGTCTATTCAGACATTATGCTACCATATGTCTGAATCCTTAGCACTTGAAGCACTTAATCTCATTAGTCTTCCTTCTTAAGCTCTATCCTTTCTCAAACTTCCTCAAGTGTTCCTTCTCCTTAACTCAGGTGGTTGGTACAGGTTAGACATCACTGACCTTACTTGATTCGGATTGCACAAGTCTATATAGAATAGGTTGGTTAGGGGTAGCTTGACTCACTAGAGCTCGGAATCTACTCATTCAACACCACTCAATTCTCTTAGCAACTCAAATTGCCTCATCTAAGGACTTATTATCTCTGGTTTCAAGAACATCGCCTATCTCATAATTTAACCCACTGATAAACCTAGAGACAGTTAGATCTTCTATCTCTATGACTTCGCATCGGATCATCAACATTTGAAACTCCTTCACCTAGGCATCAACACTCGATCCTTCTAAGCTCAACTCTTGCAACCTTTTGAAGACATCTTATAGATAATAGCTTTGAATGAACCTTCTCTTCATCACTCTCTTCATTTCTTTTTAGTCTCTAATTTCTCTATCTCTATCTCACATTAATGTAGCTTACAGATTTTTCCACCATAGGACAACATACACTTAGAATTCTAAGATAACAAGTTTTACTTTAGCATTATCAAAGACTTTAGGACACTCAAATTGTTTTTCTATCTTATCAACCCAATCAAGATAGTCATCAATGTCACCATTACTTGTAAAACTGGGAATCTACGACATCAGCCTTTCCACTTTAAGAGCTCTAACATTCCTTTCCTTACGTTCATAGTAGTCTTCTTTATTACCTAACTCCTTATCCTCATCCTCTTCTTCTGTCTCCTCCAACATTACCCTTCGTCAAGTAAATCTATTTGCTCCTCCTGCTTATTGTTGCCTAGCTAAGAAATTAGCTCAGTTAAGTTAGCCATTTCCTCTTTTAAGCAATTCATTGGTTCTACCTATATGTAAGTCATTTTTAGCTCATTGCTTGTCTTTATTTATAAAAGTCATTAGGTTAGTCACTAGGTCAATGAACTTGTTTAGTCACTCATCTACAAATTAGGGTGTAAAACTTCCTTATTGTCTAAGCCCATTACAAGCACCATTCTCTTGGTTACTAAGGGTTCCTCAAACATTAGAATCTAACATTGTCAACTACTTTAATATACTAACAACTAAACTACACTTCGAATAGCACAACACTTACATACTAACAACTACTATAACGATAGTAATATTACCCAATACAATAATAAACTAACTAAACACACACACTTTGTTTTGTGAACACAAAACAAGGTAAAGTAGAGCACTAAACTTCCTCTACCTAAAATGCTTATCTAACACTTACTGCAATGATGCATAGCTCCTTGAACACTTCTCAAGTCTTAAGTTACTAACTTCACACACAACACAATACAACAAGTTACTAAAGAACATAAAGTACAAGAAACTTACTCAAACATTTGATGCTAGGACGATACGAATTGCCAGGAAAGGAGTGACATACAGCTACTGATATCATGCAAATCAAGGGTAAGTTCAAACTTGAAGACAGCTTACAAGATAAATGAGAGTTAAAGGTGAAGTAGGGGGTTTCTCATGCACTAATGATGGATATGATGCACTAACGCCTCACATAAACTCAAGTCACACTTGATATAATACACAAGTATAGGCAGAGGTCACTTGCCATTAATCTACGCTTAAATAGCCTAGATAAGAGTTAAGGTTACTAGGCAAGTAGGGAATACTTAGCTCATAAAGGATAAAATACTGTAGTTTGATAACCAATGATTCAGGTAGCTGATGCAATTACAAATGATAAGAACCAACCCCCTGGACCGATCACAAGAAGCTAAGCTAGAGGACTTCAAGGGCTTGTACAAAAAATACTAGCTCTAAGCCATAGCCAAAATGGGGAATCCTATCCCAATTCGACTTCTTGCCAACCTGTCTCTTAGATCCTCATGTATGTCCAATATGCTCCTACCCAATAATGAAGTCATAATCTAGAAGACAGCCCTGAACTTGCCAAGCCAAGCTACCGACTTAACCCACTGCCATCTGGTTTCAAACAATTGACCTTTTTGCTAAGCTGATTGGCTCCTAACCTGATCTAGATCAGGTCGGCCCCTGACTCGTAGCACTTCTTGCTTTTTCCTATGCATCATACTCCTGATGTATAGCCATCAAGTAATACGTACCTTCTAACATGACATTCCAAAATAATTCTTTTTTTCTGGTACTGGATATTCTTTGTTCTTTTTTCCTCTTTTTAGTATAATTAATGTAATGTAATTGTAAAATACCCTTTTATCTTTTCATGCGTGTAAAATAACCTTAGTGGGCAAGTTTATAAACCCCTACTTTCCTTGTACACAGGGAATCATCCTTGAATACAGAAATTACTCATTTGAGCAACCTTAGTGTTCTCGTTATTCAACTCTTATCTATTCCCTTTAGTAAGGAGTAGTGGCGAGTGACTCTTCAATTCGGACTGGTATGTCATATCCGATAGATTGTAGGCCGAGTAGGATCAAGTGGTGCGTCATATCTATTCAGTAGCTGCCCAGACTTTGCTAACCTTTTTCCTATTTATTTTGGTTCATTCATTATGGTGCCTCTCCATATGTCTGACCTCGGAGACATATCAGCTTCGTTGGTATTAGAGTACGATTCCGCAAGGGAATGTGTGATGTTACAGTGAAGTTTCAGTTCGCTTTACTATCGGTAGCTACTGTATTCCTTTTGTAGCTACTATAGTATGTTCGAGTGTTCATAAGTGCGGTTTCATTAATACTTTGTTTTCCATTATGACAATAGAGCAAGTTTGTTAGTAGTTTGTTAATCCATTCGAAAAGGTATTACGCTATGTCAGATTCAAGTGTTTAAGGAGTTATTGGTGACCAGGGTAGTAATGCTTAACCTAGTCGTAGTTATAATGGTAGTAACACCTCAGGGTCTGTTGATGACAAATTTGATAAACTCACAAACCTTGTTGAGAGTCTAGTCACCGTAATGCAAGTTAATAGGCAAGAACCCCAAGGTGTTTAGCAACAAAACCCATAAGATGGTGCCCTTAAGAGGCACTATGGCTAAGGCAATTGGACCAATCACCCAATTCGACCACCACAAGCTAGAGGAGTAGCAAACAGAGCTACTAGATGAAGATTGGAGTTCAAGAAGATTAGGAAAGATGATGAGGAGATTGATGTCGAAGAGTTTAGTGAAGAAGAAGTTGATTATTACCAAACATAGGGATGAGGACGCCAAGCTCCTCGAGGGCTAGATAATGTTAAGGTGCAAATCTCACCCTTCGGTAAAAGTGGAGATGCAGATGAATACTTAGAGTAGGAAGAAAAGGTCGAGAAAGTATTTAAGTGTTATGAGTATGAGGATGTGGTCAAGGTCCAATTTACTGCATTGGAATTTATTGGATACGCCACCATATAGTGGAAGAATTTGAATGCCGCTAAAGCTAAAGATAGGAGACTAAGTGTTAGAACTTGAGATGAGACAAAAAAGTTGTTAAGAGGTAGATTTGTACCTAAAACCTACTTACAAGATACATTTGCAAAATTGCAAGAGCTTTACCAAGGAAGCCGACCCGTCGATGACTATATCAAAGAATTCCAAATGCTTATGATTACAGTCAACGTGGAAGAACCAGAGGCCTATACAATATCAAGGTTTATTTCTAGGCTCAAGTACGAGATTCGCAATATCGTTGAAGTACAAAGATTTTATACATTAGATGAGGCCATCAAAATAACTCAGGGAGTTAAAAGGCAGAGGAGGAATGTTTCGAGCCAACCTAGGCAAACATCCTCCCGAGCTCCCATATCACACCAACCTATTCAAGCCGAGCCGAGGAAAGGAATAATCGACTTGATGAATGTCGAGCAAACCAATCTAGCCAAGTAGGACAATTGAGTCAACCTAAGGCTAGGCTGCCTCCAAGAATGTATTAGAAAGGATAGACCTCCGGTCAAAAGACCAATGAGGTAAAGTGCTTCAAGTGCTTAGGATTTGGACATATGGCCGTTGAGTGTCTAAACTGACGCATCATGGTGCTTCGAGGAGATGTAGTGGACAGCTCCAATGAGAGTGAACCTGAAGAAGAGAAGGAGGTTCAAGAGACCGAAGTCGAGGAAGAAGAGGAGGCCTATGTCTACGTTGATTAGGGAGAAGTAATGGCCCTAATCCTGAGGTGGGTACTAAGTTCCCTACCAAACTCTAAAGTAAACCAAAGAGAGAACTTATTCTATACCAAGTACAGAGTCAAAGGCCAATTATGCACAACCATTGTAGATGGAAGGAGTTGTACTAATGTGGTTGCTCAATCTTTTGTGCATAGGTTGGGTTTACCAACCTCAAAGCATCCTTGACCTTACAAGCTACATTGGCTTTACGATAAGGGTACTTTACACGTGACTGAACAAGTAACTATACCATTCAATGTTGGAAATGTGTATAGAATGAAGTAGTTTGTGATGCTATTCCCATAGGAGCTTCACATCTATTGCTTGGGCAACCTTGGTTGTTTAACTAACGTATCACTCACGATAGGTATAAGAACACCTATGCCTTTATCAAAGATGGAAGGAAGATTGCATTGCAACCCTTAACCTCTTCCCAAGTAAATGAGGCTCATAACCAACTCACTTGAGCTAGTAAGAAGAAAGCTTTGGTGATGAACCGAAGGGAGCTCCGTTTTGTTGAGAAAGTTGAAGAACCCATGTTCCTCTTGGTTAGAAGATTGTTGGAAATGTGGGAATTAGAGAACGTTCTAAGAGAGATCCAAAACTTGCTAAATGAGTTTTCTGACCTATTCCCAAAAGAGCTACCTAAAGGACTATTACCAGTCCAAGACATAAAGTACTGCATCAATCTATAGCCAAGCACCACCCTACTGAACCGACCTGCATACAAGATGAACCCTAAGCAAGCTGCTAAGTTGAAAAAAAAAAAGTAGATGAGCTCATTAAGCAAAGATATGTGAAGGAGAGCATGAGCTCTTGTGCTATACCAACTCTACTCGTCTCGAACAAGAATGGATCATGGCGCATGTACATCAAAAGCTAAGCAATTAATAGAATTATTGTTAAGTACAGATACCCGATACCGAAGTTCGATGACATGTTAGATGAGCTTCGTATGAGACCGGGGGATGAGTGGAAGACTACCTCTAAGACTAGGCATGGACTCTACAAATGGTTGGTTATTCTGTTTGGACTTACTAATGTGTCGAGCACATTTATGAGGTTAATGAACCATGTAATGCGCCCTCTGATCAAAAGATATGTGGTTGTATATTTTGATGACATACTGGTATATAATGTCAACCTGAACGACTATGGTCAACCTGAACGACTATGTTCAACATCTTCGCGAAGTATTTGACATTTTACAAGTTGAGAAGTTGTATGGGAATGTAAGGAAATGCACGTTCTACTAGAGAGAAGTGATATTCCTAGGGTTTGTAGTGTTAGGAAAAGATCTAAGCTATTCTAGAATGGCAGACGTTGAAGAATGTTACTAAGGTCTAAAGTTTGTATAGCCTAGCTTCTTTCTAAAGGCAATTTATCAAGGACTTCAGTACAATAGCTACCCCATTAACTAAGTTGGCAAAGAAGAATGAAGGGTTCAGGTAAAATGACCGAGCCAAACAGAGCTTCAAAGAGATCAAGGAAAAGCTCACATCGGCACTTGTCCTTTCACTACTAGATTTTGATAAGCCCTTTGAACTGGAGTACAACGCATCGAGAGTTGGAATTAGCACTGTCCTAATGTAAGAGCAACAACATGTCACCTTCTATAATGAGAAACTTAGTAGTCCTACCCTAAACTATTTTGTATAGGAGAAGGAGTTGCACTCCTTTTTCCAAGCCCTTACTATTTGGCAACATTACTTATTGCCATGGGAGTTTGTTATTTATACGGACCATGAGTCTCTAAAGCATCTAGGGAGTTAAAACAAGCTTTCGAGGAGGCAAGCTAAGTAGTTGGAGTTCATGGAAAGTTTCTCGTACATCATCTGACACAAGAAGGGAAGTAAAAATGCGATCGTTGACACTCTATCATGACAGCAAATGTTGCTGACCACTTTGTAAACAAAATTATTAGGATTCTCATTGATTACCGAACACTATGCTCATGATTCTCATTTCAGCCCCATCAAAGAACAGTGCAAGGCCGAGATTACTATCAAGGGGTATTACCTCAAGGATGGCAACCTGTTCAAGGATCGACAGCTATACGTACTAAAGACTATCTGTTGCTGACCAAATCGAGTTGCTTGGTAACTATGGTGGCTCCTCTACCTTTAATGTGTTCGATCTGATTCCCCATTAACCAACAGAAGACCCTATGAGCGCCTCAGTAAAACAAGTAGAAACCGCTTCAGATTTGAGGACAAATCTCTTTGACTCCCAAGCAAATGATAAGAATCAACCCCTTGGACCGATCACAAAAAGCCGAGCTAGAGGATTTCAAGGGCTTGCACGAAAAATACTAACCCTAAGCCATAGTCAAGATGAGGACTCCTATCTCGATCCGACCTCTTATGTCTCTTAGGTTCTCACGTATGTCTAACATGCTCCTGCCCAATAACGAAGTCCTAATCTAAAAGACAGCCCTAAACTAGCTAAGCCAAGCTACTAACCTAACCCACTAGCGTCTGACTTCAAGACAGCTGACCTTTTTGCCAAGCTGATTGGCTCTCAACCTGATCTAAATCAGGTCAACCCCTAACTCACAACACTTCTTGCTTTTGCTTGTATATCATACTCCTGACGTATAGCCATCAAGTGATATGTACCTTCTGATACAATATTCTAGAATAATTCATTCTTTTTAGTACTGGCTATTCTTTGTCCTTTTTACCCTTTTTTAGTATGATTAATGTAACGTAATTATAAAATACCCTTTTGTCTTTTCATACGTGTAAAATAACCTTAGTGGGCAAGTATATGAACCCCTACTTTCCTTGTATACAAGGAATCATCCTTGAATACAAAAATTACTCAGTTGAGCAAACTTAGTGTTGTCATTATTCAACTCTTATCTGTTCTCTTTAGTAAGGAGTAGTGGCGAGTGACTCTTCAATTCGGATTGGTGTGTTATATTCGGTGGATTTTAGGTCAAGTAAGATCGAGTGGTACATCATATCCATTCAGTAGCTGCCCAGACTTTGCTAACATTTTTCCTTTTTATTTTAGTTCATTCGTTATGGTACCTCTCCGTGTGTTTAACCCTAGAGACGCATCAATTTATATGGTACAATTAAGGTAAATCCTAGGTTATCACAAATGATCAAAATAATACTTGTTGAAAAAAGGAAAGGTACATACATTACTAGGGCAATCAGACAAAAAGGAATATTCTTGTAAAGGATAGTACAAATGTCGAAAGGTGGGACATGGGTCTACTTCTCAATTCGGTGGTCTAAATGTTACTAGATGTCAAGTAAAGTTGTTCAGGTTAGCGACTTAGTAGGTCAGTAGCTCAAGATTTAGAAAGGTTTGGCTTAACAACGGGTCACTCATCTACTCAACCTCAATAAGTCAATATAGTAGTAGGGTAGCTCGATGTGGGACATTTGTCAACTCGGTAACATTAGCAACTTCTTCCCCCTTTACTCAAGAGAGGGTGAATAGTTTAAAGGAGCTTGGAAGAAGAGCTAGGTCTACTTGGATGAAGTGCTCCTCTTAGGGTTAAGTCTTATTCGGACAATCAGCGTATCAAGGAAATAAGGCCACAAGCCCTCAATCGGGTGATCAGCCTTTGATTCCTTTCATAACATGCACTTAACTCTCTTCATAATAGTATGGTTCATCCTTTTTGCGATACCATTCTATTGTGGGGTCTTTGGTACTATCTTCTCAAATTTAATACCATAGGTTCCATAATAGTCCTCTAAGGAACCTCTATAATCACCACCATTATTTGCTCAAACACATTTCAACTGTCTAGCTATTTCTTACTCTACTATAGTATGGAATTGCTTAAATACATCCAAGACTTGATCGTTAGATTTCAAAGAAAAAGTTCACAACTTTCTAGATTAATCATTAATAAAAGTCACAAAATAAAGTGCACCACCATATGTTTTATCTTTAATATAACGCACAACAATATGAACTAAATCAAGTACATGAGATTTCCTAGAAAATGGATATCTATGAAATGCAACCCTATGTTGCTTACTAATAAGACAATCGGTATAAGTTTTTAGAGGAGTGCCTTTCACATTAGGGAGAAGTTGCTTCTTAGCAAGTAGTTGCTTTGTGGCAAGTAGTTGAATTCCTTTCTCACCCATGTGACCAAGCCATTTATGCCAAAGTTCAATAGATTATTCATCAATCCTATTCACCTCTCTTGTACTTAGCTTTATTGTCATTAAGTAAAGGGTATTACTCTTCTTTCCTTTAGCTACAATTAGAGACCTATTGGTAAACTTCCATTTGCCTTCGTCAAAATAACTATTATATCCTTCATCATCAAGCCCTCCTATAGATATGAAGTTTAGACAAATATTTAGGACATGTCTAGCATCTTTGAGAACGAGCCTACAACCAATGTTAGTCATCAAAATAATATCTCCAATACCAATAATTTTAGATATCCCTTCATTTCCCATCTTAACATTTCCAAAATCACTAGTAGTGTAGGTTGAGAAAAATTCATCATGTGATGTCACATGAAAGAGACACCAGAGTAAATAACCTAATCATTATCATGACGTACAAGGCTAACATAGTCATCATCCCAAGTAACAACAACTTCATCATCTATTGTAGCAATTATTGCATCTTCACTTTTCTCATTGCCTTTACCTTTACCTCGTACTCTTTTCTGTATTCTACACTCCTGCTTTATATGTCCTGGCTTGTTACAATGATAGCATTTAATATTTCTTCTTTTTGAGTTTGATCTTCCCTTAGATTTATCAAATCTATCAGATTTATTAGATGCATCTCTTGTCTTACTTCTTCTACACATTTCCTGTTTATTAGTAACAAGTGTTAGAGTTTAAGAATTGATACCTTATTCTCTCCTTTTAGCTTCTTCATTCATCAAGCTATCTTTCACCATTGCAAGGGGTAAGCTTTCCTTTTGGAGTAGAATTGTTAATTGACACTGCAATTATCTCACAACTGTTTAGCGGTAAACTCAATAATAATAGTGCCTGTATCTCATCATTAATTACCAACTTCACAAAAGTAAATTGATTTATAAGACCCTAAAAATCATTCAAGTGCTCTATTATATTTGATTCATCCTTACACTTTAAATTCACCACTCTTCTAATTAAAGAGGTTTTATTCAAGGTAGTTTACCTTTCATACAATGATTCCAATTTCCTCCACAAAGGATTTTCTCTAGTTTCTTAAGCAACATGATGATTAGCGCTATGATCCACCTGTTAGCAAATATAACCGACAATTTTTCTATGCATAATCACCTAACCTTAACCAAATTTATCTTTAAGCGTCGCACTCTCACAGCCTAAAGGTGCATACAGATCTTTGCAATATAAAAGGTCTTTAATAATTGACTTCCTATTGTTGGGTGATTTTGAGGTAAAGTTGTGTACTTGGAAAAGCACAAGTAAAGGCTGAGTGGTACCAAGGCTAACCTGATATAACCACTCCAATGCCTAAGTCAATAGTTATCTTTGGAAAAGATGAATGAATAAGTATAAAGTTGAAGGTTGTTAGACAATTCTTACAATGCTTTTTGTTCGTATTATAGGCAAACATCTGGTGTCTGTAATAGCAGTTAATAATTGGTTGTAGGCTACATAGAGATCTTGTAATTGAGCAAATGCCTAAAATATAGGAGCAATGAGTGTTTATGTAATGAGATTGTACCAAATCATAACTGTTCAAGCCACTTTAGTAAGTTCAAACCAAAAATATTAACAAGCTGGGCTTCAAGGCCCATTAAGTGGATTGAGCCATTGTCAATATTGGCCATGAGTAATATTAGTTGTCTTCTCAGTAGACAAATGGCTAAGTAATATTTTAGGGTAAAATCCAACTATCAATACTTCCAAATCAAATAGTTTGATAAATTTAATTATATTATAGAAACCAATGCCTCCATCATTCTTGTAACATAGAAAACCAATAATATATTTTGTTTTTCTATCCTGGCTCTAATATCATTTGTTAAGAAAATAACAATAATAAACTAAAAATAAAAGATAAATAACACTAGGCTTTAAAGTGGAAAACCCCCAATGTGAGAAAAAATATACGAAAATGCATAGTGCAAAATCTTTCACTATCAGTAATAATGGATTTATAAAGTATTTCATCACTAATTATATTAGCAGAAAAACAATATTCACCATAAATAGTAGATATAGACAAAAATCTCAATAAAAGCCAAATTTGCGAAATCCCATAAACACAAATCCAACTTAAACAATTGAGAAGGATTTACTAGGATTAGAGATAACAATCTTCTAGAGCTCCACGCCAAAAATTTGATGGTTGATGCTCCAGTACAATTGGGATTTGATAAGCCATCTGATTATGGATTTGAAGTTGCTTCATTAGATTAGTTTTCAAATCTAAATTTGTAAGTTTCAAAGACAAAATACTATCATCGACTCTAACAAACCTTTTCCATCCCAATGTGATTTTGATTTCCACTTTCAACTTTTCCTCGTAGGTTATTTCTCCATGGCTGCATGTCCATCTTTTTCTTTTCACTCTACACTTCCCTACTTCAAATATATATATATATATAAATATATATATATATATATTAAGGTTTCTTATTTTTCTTTTATTTAAATAACCAAGGGCCTACATATGAGTTAGACCCATAAACTCAACACATATTCCTCAATCATCTTGCCACCTTGCTTCAGCTTATAATATTCCTCGTCTCTCACACACTTAGGGAAGTATTGCTCCAAAAATGCATTCCACTCAATAGGTTATGCCATGATTCAGTTTTTAATCTTCTACCAATTATTTGCTTGTCCATCTAATAGAATGACTATAATCCCTATCTTCTTATCCTCTTCCACTTTATGAACATGAAATGCTTTTTCCAAAGAATCAATCTACTCTTTAACAATTGAGGATCGGTACTCTTACCATCAAATAGCTTTGCTATACACTATACTTGAACCAACTTATCTCATCATTTGACTCTAGCCAAAACATTCACAAATTGTTGTATCATCTCTATTACTGGTTGAAGCTGGGTTAGATTAAGTTGTCAGCTCAACTGCAGTTGTGGTTCTACACCTTGCTCTTGAGGCACACGATTCATTGGTGGTCTTTCTAATCCCATTCACATAATTTTCTAAATAAACACTATACAGAGCCCAAGTAATAAATATTATTATAGTCTCATAAAAGTACAACACCTCATCACCTAACTACCCCACACATCTTACACACATCTAAAAGCTTACGATCCCTAAGTTATACTCTAATACCACCTAAAGGATATCACATCCCGATATGACAAGGGATGCCACATCATAGATAAAATCTGCTTTATATTACTCACAAACTTAGGATATTTCATTTTACAAAAAGGATACTTCAACTTAAGTTTAGCCCTAATTTTAGAGTTTACAAACTATATACAATATTTACAATGCCAAAACGCTAAAATTACAAATTTATAGTAGAAATTACACTAAGTTCATCAAGGACAACATAAGAAAACACACTTCCAGCCACTTTTTTTGTCAAGAATCAAAATTGATCAAAAACCCAACTTTAAAATCTTGAAAAACCAATTAGATGGCATAAAAGTATAATCTTTAAGGAACTCACTCACAAAAATTTAGCCTAAAACTATATCATTTTGATTTTTGAAAATGCAATTAAAAATTAGTCAATGGGATGTTTTTCTTAAGGAATCCGTACATACATTGGGAATATAGAAAATCTAGGTTCATTTCTGAATTGTGGATGAAAAATTACTTAGGAAAATGAAAAATCATAATTTTTGAACATGAGAAATATTCTTAATAAATTTTTAAAAAACTAAATAATTTTCAACAGTCACCAGTAAAAGCATTTCTAGCCATCATCAAGGGTGGAAGGTGTGTTGGCCAAGCTTGGCACCACCTTTTCCTTCAAGTGGTGTTGATGGTTTGATGTCAAATTCTCCTTAACCTTATACACTTGAAAACCCTCCTTTTTTTTGTACTATTTTCTTCTAGAACTTTTCTTAAGCCATTCTACAAGATTTTCTTTGTTTCTCTATTTTGCCTAGGTATTTTCTCTTTCTTCAACATGCCAAAATGAGCAAATGCAGTATAAGGAGGTTTTATAGCCTGAAAGATTTTGTTTTGGCACTTTACACTTGTTAATCATGTGTTCTATTTGTTAATCCCCAAATATAACGCCTAGCATTCATTTTCCCAATCCTAAGCCATGCGAAAAGCCCCTTAAACCAAGTCCAGCAATATCGGCCATGAAAGTGTGAGAATACTAAGAAAGCAATGGATCATCGGTACAACAAACATTTCCATTTTCTACTTTCTTTTACTGGCACGTGAAAGTGTATTCACTCTTCTTGATCACAGTTTAACATACATGCGTCTTACCCTTGACATGCTATCGATTCTTGGTGTTCTAAGACTGTCCCTTCTAGAAATTCCACTGCGCCCTTGAGTTTGAATTCTAGTACCTAATTTGATTTGTTGGTCATTTGCCTTACTCATGTTGGGTTCCTGATTTTGTTGGGTGAAAAATACGGTTGAATTTTTCATTTTTTTTTTTTTTCCATATCCTGCCTTCTTTCAAGATTGGACACAAACCGGTAATTGTCTCTTCTTGATCAATTAGTGTGTCTCCCGTTACCTGTTCATCTTCTTGACACGATTCTTCTCCACAATAGTGTCTTAGACAATTGTTTCTTGATTTTCTTAAGTGATCAGCCTATATAAATCATCGTCTAATTAAGAATAACTCATTGTGGCTTTTAATTTTTTCCCATAATTCATCCAATAGTTTTTGCATTTCTTCCATCATTGTATGCCAATATTGTTGCTTTTTTTTGTTCCTTTCAAAATTTTCCTTCATTTTAGATGGAAATGTTGACCCATGTCCTCCTCAAGTGTTTAAACACTTCGTCTTTGTAGGGCTTATCTAGCAGGCTTGATGTACTTAAGGCTTTGTCTACAAGGTCTCAAGAGAGACTTTGAAAGAACATCGAACGAAGTGAAAGTGGGTGCCTACCATAGATCTTTCCATTTTCAAGACGATCCCAAGCTCGATTTGGTTTAATATCAAGATGATTCTCTTTCTATTCCTACATATAATCAACATTTTTATCATAGCATCAAAATTTCCATAATACATCATTATGGTCTGTTTTTATTAGGATTAGGAAAATGAGGAACAACATAGGGAAAAAAATGTTGTAAAATGAAGGGAAAAAAAATCAATGAGAGCACCAATACACTCATAAGCTCGATAATCACAAAAAATATGGATTCTCTGCTGACGAAATTCTATTCGGGACATGGAAAGACTCCAAAAATGAATTTTGTATTCTTGATTTTATTCGAGGATGGATCGATAATTTAGAGTAGATCCACTAACATCTAACAAACTAATATGAAAGGGATTAAGCTAATAACATACTAATTATTTAATACAATTTTTCCACATAACAATTTCACAATACATTTCTACTCACAAATTACTTTTCTCATCATTTTGCATATAAAAGATATAGATGATCAGTTTTGGACCTTGAAAGGCTTGTAAGTCCTTACATCGACTGCTAGACCTTGGATAGATCCAACAACACCAAAAAGGGACACTAATAAGCAAGCCCAACATATTATCTGGAGAAAACCACCCCTAAGAGAGAACTTCCTCAATTTGTTTTGTGCCATGTGCATCTCTATAGGGAAGTACACTGCTAGAGGCCAAAATGAGATGGATCCAATGAGTCCCACGAAATCATTGAAGAAAGGAAATATCATGGCGATTAATGTAGTCAACACCACGTAAGTTGTCCTCCAAATGAGCCTGAAGATATTGACATTGTAAACACCATATGTTGGGATGTTCAGAGAGTATTCCGATGTTATGAGTTTGTTTTCTGGCCAACGTTTGGAACACCATTTCTCCACTACTTCATGGATTATCTGGCAAAATACCTGCTACATCCATCCCCATCAATTATCGCGAGTCCTTATATATCAAATAATCTTTAGATTGTGTGAGATAACCATTTGGTTTCCAATTTAAATGACTTTAACTACGATGTTACTCACACAATATCGCTTGTGAACTTTGGTTGTGATTGCTCTACGGAAAACACTTTTTTAAACCTTTTACTCAATACTTGTTATGATCAAATATTTACGGTTTTCAGATATGGTTATAGTAATCTGAAGAAGTCGTAGATACTTATAACTTGTAGCAGTAAGTGATAATGGAAGACGATGATAGTGGCCAAACACTAAGAGTAATGTTTAGGGACCAAGGAGAATGACAGTGGTCAAAGACTGATAGTAAGTGATTTCCTCTTTCGGGGAATTTTTAAGATTTTAATCACAAAATTATTGAAAAAAGCTTGACGAACATTTTTCACAAAATGGATAATATTGTTTAATGCCAATGAAAGTCATTATTGGTGCAAATAAGGAAAAAAACTTGCTATGTACACCTCAATCAGTGAAAAATGTGACCACTGACATCGAACAAAACCTAGTTAAGATATTTAGAAGTCTAATGCTTGTTATATCAATAAGGTTTAAAGTATAAATAAATAAATAAATAAGTATCTAGAAAGATCAAGAATGTTACCTGGTAAGCGCAAATTAAATGGACAGCAATGCACGCATTGGCGAAATCTACTAGCCAAAAGGGTTCGAAAAACCCAAACCCTGTAAGTAAATTTCCTTTAGTTGTGTTTCCAAAGGCTGCATAGCCAACACAACCGCAAAGAACATTGAACATCGTCATTATGGAGACGCCAATTAATGAAGCCTTTTTCATTACTTTGTTTGGGGGAGGGTTGGATTTCAGTGTGTTCTGCAATCAATTACAATCTATACATTAAATAAGCAAAACCAGGATCGAAAAAGCACAATCCATAAATTATATTGTCTTTTTCTTTTTCTGAATAAAAGGAAGTACTTTGTATTATAATTCAATTCAACATTCTTTAAGAGAGGGAGTAGATATTTTTGCTTGTGATTTTTAGAGTAGTATAGGTAGAGTTTATTTATTCCATGTGTACATGATTACACTTGTTTAGTTTACTGTTAAAATGCAGTATCAATACTTTGTTGTACGTTTAATGACTAATTAATAAAAAGAGAAACTTCTACACCAAACTTCAAGTTCTCTTCTCTTTGTGCTCTGTTCATGAACGAAGGTTTCGTCAACTAGCTTCAGTAGGCTTTACTTTTTCTGCTTTCGCTATAATGATAAGTTAAGATCAGGTTGTTTTCATGGTGTTAGAGCAGGCTATCTCAATGATTTAGATTGATCGATTGTTTCTACCTTTTCGCATTCTATGTTCTTGGTATTGTTACATCGATAATTGAGTATTGCGAATGAATTAGTGCAAAATGATCCACTCTTTCTCTCTAGTTCGGATAGTCCAAGCATACTGATCACAAACATTGTGTTTAATGGATTGAATCATCTTGGATGGAGTCGATCTATTGAACTAGGGTTAGGTGCTAAAGCCAAATTGGGTTTTATTAAAGGAACCTGTGTCAAACCAGAAAATAGTGTGGTTAGTATGTAAAAATGGATAAGATGTAATTATAAAATTTAGATGTTAGCTGTTCAATTTGGATGACTAAGGACTTGTCTGAGCCATTCAAGTATGCAAAAACAGCGTAAGAGGCGTGGCAAGACACCTATGAGAGGTTTTGTGTGACTAATGGACCCTCTAGTTTATCAAACACAATATTAAATTTCAAATGTGAAGCAAGGAAATTTGAGTATTGCTGCATATCTCAATAAATTAAAGATGTTGTGGGATAAAATGAATAATCTTTGTGAAGTGCAAGGGTGTTGTATGGTGCTTATACTAATTGTAGGTGTGATTGGAAAGAGAAATTCCTTCAAATTGAGAATAGAAACAAGTTGATGCAATTTCTCATGAACTTGAATGAGATTTATGAAAATGTTCAAGGTTAAATTTTATCAACGAATCCTCTTCCTACAATTAGTAACAAGTTGGAAAAAGAGAAGAATATGAGTGAAACCTTGGGTGGAAAAAGTGATTTGTCTACTGCATATGTAGCCAAAAGTGCTAGTAAACAACAGCCGTTGATAGAAGAGAAAAGAAAGGGAAGTCCGGCAATAAACCTTCATGTGGACATTGCGAAATGTTGGGATGCACGATTGATCAATGCTTTGAATTAATTAAGTTTTCTGAATGGTATAACAGAACTTGAAGTTTGGTATAGAAGTTTCTCTTTCTATTAGTTAGTTACTGAATGTACAGCAAAGTGTTAAAAGTAGTTTAGGGAGAATTTATTTAATCCTCGTATATGTAGATTACACGTGTTTAGTTTACTATCAGAAGGCAGTGTCAATACTTTGCTGTACATTCAGTAACTAATTAACAGAAAGAGAAACTTCTACACCAAACTCCAAGTTTTCTTCTTTTTGTGATCTGTTCATGAACGAATGTTTCATCAACTAGCTTCAGGAAGCTTTACTTTTTTCGCTTTTGCTAGAATGATTAGTTAAAAGCAGGTTGTTTTTTCAATTCTAATCATGCAAGTAGGCTAATTACGATTGTGGAGAGATGAGAATTGCTTCGAAATAGATCTTCCATTGAACCAAATTTTGTCAAAATAAATGCATTAGTGTTGCCATGGATCCTTTCCCTTAATTCGTAAATAAAGGGTTGAGATTATATAAATTTTCGAAATATTCTACCATATTATCATAATGGTCTCTTATTCTTTATAATTTCAATCGTTGATTATAAATAATAATATTTTTTATGAGTAAAATAAGAAAAATCTAGACAAGGTAAATTAAGAAGATTCATTTTCAATATTACATCAGTCATTTTGTAAAGTGTTCTTATGCTATGAAACAAGTTACACATATGTTGATTTGTTTGGCTATAAATTGAGAAAAAATACTTCGGAACATCTAGCAGAACTAATTGAGATTAGATGTATGAATCGTGATCAACAAACCAAAAAATCATACTTAAATTTTCCCATTAATGTTTCGTTACTCTAGGAAAGCGTGCTTGTACAAAACTAATTTTCAAAGACATCTTCAGGAAGAAAAAAAAAAAAAAGGATACATTTACATTTTACGTGTGGAACATAGTTGGGCTAGACCGGCTAACTAAAGCTTTAGAAAACTGATTTGTCGACACCTATTTAAGTCATTTGAGTCAACCGTGATTAGTAATAGTATAGGGTAAAATAGGTATCACAACGATATAATTTTATGACAATCACGAGTTAACTATAGGAGCATATGAGTTTTATGATTTTTTTTAATCAAAATGAATATAAAACTGTTTAAGTATGCATATTATTTGTGGAATTATAAATTTTGATATATTAGTTTACAGATTTATTATATTACCGATTATACGATTTTATATAATTCCACTGATTTTATACATTAAGTATCCCGATAGAATTGCAACTTTGACAATTATAATAGCAAATAACAATTTAGAGTACATTTATGCTCCTGCCAAGAAATTTGGAAATGAGATGGGACAAGTTCTTGCCTGAATCTCGACGAGGACAGCCGCAAAGCTGAAAGAGAAGGCAATATCGGCAATCGCTTGTAATGTTCTCCATATCTTTTCAGATTGTGTTGCGTCCATACCAATCCTCACTCCTGTTAAGGTTGTTTTTGCAACTGTGCCACCTTGTCGAACCAAATTCGAAAATTAAACCCTTGTTCACTTCTACTTTACACAAAACTAAGATTAATCAGGGTTAAATTTAGAATGGTTTATACAAGTAACAACTTGTACAGGTCTTGATTCAAAGATATATGTGTATGTATATATAATTTTTGTCCAAAGCCTTGTTACTAACTAAATGAACAAATTTTCGTTTTCCTCGTACTAAATAAGGATTTTGTGTGAAAGTTAAAGTATTCCACTTTCCATGTTTAATAATTATAGATAACTAACGGTGTACGAGTAGATGAAACAGGCTAACTTGACTCAGCTCACTTTAACTCGACCCAGCCCACTTTAGCCTACGAATTAAACAGGCCAAAACTGGCCAAACTCATTTGATCTACTTTTTAAATAAATAAAAATATCTCCATTCTAAATTATTTAAAAATTAGATTAAATGGGTCAATCCGCAGATCAAAAGTATAAATAATTTAAACGAACTTATTCAAATCGGTCTATTTTGACTTGCAAGTTAAACCGGCTAAAAAAACCTTAATATAAACTCATTTTAAAAATAAGTTAAACGAGTCAGATCGTGAGTAAAAACCAACTTACACACCTTTATAGATAATTTTCTCGTGACACTACAAGCTTGTGTTGTGGTATTTATGAGCAACCTAACTTACTTTTGCTTTTATTCATGATATAGAAACCATTCTAACCATGCTCTTAAAGTAATTGGACTTCGATGAAATCATCCTCCTAAATTGAATTTTAACGATCATGACAGCCATAAAGTTTTTTTTTTTTTTTTTTTCAACCCCCTTTTAGCCCTATGACCATCAGGTTAAATGGCTAGATTATCATGTACTCATACTATGAGATTGCGACTTTCACTATTTAAGAAAGTGAATTCAATTATAATTTTTTTTTTTTCAACTACTACATATTATAACTACTAGAAGAACACAAATCAATCTAAATCCATTTAATTAAAAGATCAATGTTATAAATACTATACTAGCTTAAATTTACTAATAAGGTTATTAATCCATAGCATCTAATAAGGCTGTAAAAGAAAAATCTTTCGATTTTTCTATGTTGATTACATTGTTTGCAAAGAGATAATCATGATAAAGCTAAAAGTTTTGTATCCATGATTATTTTCCTTATTAATAAGACTTGAAATTGACCACTAATCATTATGTTTTAATGTTACGTCAATTAAAGTTTTAATTATTATTATTATTGTGACGCCTGGCAAATGATATATAGTATACTTCTACCTTTCTCTATTTAATTACCTGCAACTTTGGCTACGGCTAGTCCGACACCTATCGAGGCATAAGAGAAGGACATAATGGTGGCAATCGTAGAGAGACCAGAAAGCTTGTGAAAATTCGGTATTTGGCTGAGAAAAATCTCGATGCAACCGAATGCGATCATGCTGGGGTAATTCGATACTTCACACTTTGCATGGTGGCCATTTTTATGGAAGCAATTCGACCTCTTCACCGCACTATAACAATAAATATAAAAGTTTAGTTTTATGGAAAAGATTCCATGATACTTATACACTATGTAATAAATGAATAACAATGACGATGTATAGTTTTTAAAAAATTATTTATATTTTTATATATTCGAATTTTATTAATATTTAAACACAATTAATCTTTTCATACGTCGTATTATATCATCAAGAATTTTTTTCAAGAGATGGCTAACTTCAAAATTAATGTTGTCAGAGTCAGTTACATTGATTTTCACAAAATTAAATTGCATGTAATTAATAACTAGAGTCAGATTTAATTAAATTAATAGGATGATGAAGACTTTGAAAAAGTCACCAGTAGTATGAGGACTACTCACACCATGCTAATAGATGCAGTAATAGTGTAACCGATTGTGAGACCTATCATGGTTGCACATTGAGCCCACCCACAGAGCTGAACTTTCTTGCTCCCTGAAAACAAGGGTTAAAAGCAAAGGACAATCTTTATGAACCATTATGTTCGTTCAATACGCGGTAAAATATATATTTTACAATTTTCATGTACCTATAAAAAGTGGAGCGATTCTATTGTTTCGTTTTAATAGAAAAAGAATGAGTGATGATTTACGCCGAATAACAACTGCAAAAATGTTACATATCACACGAGGAACCAACAACATATAAGATTAAGAGTTATTTAAGGATGTATGTCCAGTTGACAAAAAATATGAAGGATCGGATGATCCTAAAAAATAGTAGTCACTTTCTTTTCTTTCATTTAGATCGAATATATTAGATAATGTAATTTTTCCGGCTCGGCAGTTTGACTAGGACCTGTGTGTCCTCGATAAATTCTTAACCTTGTTTGTTATTGTTATTGGTTCGTCTTGTGACTCTTAATTCTTTTGCGATTGTTGCTTGGTGGTATCAATCATAACTCAAACTTAAAAATCTTCCTCTTGAAAATTACTGATATTTTAATTTAAACTATTAAGTATTAAAACAGTGCCATTTATTTTTTGTTATTTCCCCCCGGCTTTCTTATCAAAATCCATTAGCAGCTGAGTAAAATAAACGAAAGGAAATAAATATTCTTTTTCCTCCAAAAGGGAAACGCTTTATAAAGTCTCGTGGGTGGTATTAAACTAGTCAGTAATACTGGAAATGAAAGCTTGCGTGCATCCATTTTCTATTTGGTAAGATGTCAAGATTTAGCAACCACATCACCCACCCACGATAATTATTTCAAACAAGAGGAAAATCCAAACTGAATTATTGAAGCAGATTACTTTCCACGTATTGCAAGCTGAGCTAAAAATGACCTCAAAGAAAAAAAGAAAAAGACTAAAATATAAAATAACTAGATATTTTTGTCAATTTATAACTTGAAAAATAATATTTCATGCCATTTCCTTTCATTTACATCTTATAAATCCAAATAACATTTCCTTTCCTGTTGATTTTCCTTGCCAAACTATTTTCACCTATTTCCATTCTTTTTTAAATTGATGCTTATGGTCTTGGATTTATGGAAAGACAAAAAAGATAAATAAATAATCAGCCGGAAAAAGGGAAAAGAAATATCTGTAAAACCCTATTTCAGTTTAGAGCATTTATGATGCAACAAATGCCTACCTACATCTTGCATAATTACATTTCCATGACCCGATATCCAGTAAAAAGGGTGCGAGATGTAAATTTAGGTGTGGAAGTGTTACCTAAGTTGGCTTTGACGAGATCCATATAGGTGCATATTCTCTTCCCAGTGCGAGGATCTTGCGATTTGTTGGCATCCGCAAGAAGCGTGGCCGTAAAATATGTGATGAATGCAAAAGCAATCATGATAGCCGGACCAGTTATCCATCCCAACTGTGCTAAAGCCCAGGCCAGTGACAACACTCCTGATCCTAACACCGCTGCTATTATGTGTGCAGTTGCAGTAATCACCGTTCCTATAAAATTAAACATATATCATACGTTTGGAAAAAAAAAATTTTTTGAGGCATATGTAGACAGCCTCTAGGATTTTCGATTTCATGAAAGGAAAACCAACTACCAAACCATGATCATTACATCGGCTGTCTGTTTCGAGCATAAATTATCATGCAAGATTGTTTCCCGGTCAGTTATTTTTTGCGTGGTTAAATTAACCTTACCTGTCCTTTTGATTCCATCTTCTTCATCTTCCAAGTGCTTGCTAAGTTGATCATCGCCATTGTTGGGAGACTCGAGGTTCTCTTCCACGTACATGCTCATGCTCTTCTATTTTGTGTGTTTGTGGTCTGTGATTGAACTAATGACTACATTTACGGGAAACTAATTTTACTTCTTGCCCAACTCTTGAAATAGAATATGATGCGCGTATGCCCTTGTACAACTGTAGAGCTCTATGAATGTGCTTTTTATGGCAACGGCAAATCGGTTTCTTGAATTAATAGAGTATGGTATTCTTTTCCTTGTCATAATCATAAATGGGATATTGCCAAAATTAAAATTTGAAATTACCGAAATCATTAAATTAAATTTTTATTTATCCAACTTTACACTTGAGATTGAAGTTTTTAGGTGTCATGCACAATTAAATTTTTTCTTATAAAATTTACCATATTCATCATTTTAAAAATATGATGTGGTAAACATCCAATGATGAAAAATACTATTGTAGATAAGGTGGTAATATGATAAGTAAAAGTTCAATTGGATAAAATGTTTAATAATTTTAAACTGTATGTATAAAATAAGTATTAATAAAATCGCAATTTTACTTGTATAATTTTCTATGTTTATGATTTTGCAAGGCACTTCCTAATTAAATCGAGTATGAAATTGTTTTCATGTAAACTTTAGTAAACTTGCAAGTTTACACGTTAAACTCAATGGAAACTTACATTTTTAATCGAACCTACATATTGTACATACATATTATACATATTTAAGTTGAACGAGTTAAAATATATAAAGTACAATTATTAGCTTCAATAAGTCATCAATTATTAGGGTACTATATTATCTTTCTTATCCTATTTTATTTCTTTTTCTTCTCTCTCTCTCTCTCAGATATTCATACCTTTAATACAAATTTTAGCTTTAATAACAAAGTTTACAAGAAAATTTATTTAGTTAAGTTCATACCATTAATAGCTCAAAATGAGCTGATTTAGTTCTCTTTAATTTATTATTTTTTTCATAGAAAATAGTAGAATAAAAATTTAGTTTAGAGTCCACTTATCCATTTATATACATAAGATTATAGAAAGAGCTTTTATATGTAAAAAGAAAAATTAATCTCTTCATTTCTTTGTTTCCAAATGTTATCAAACCCATCAAGAGATTGAATAGAGTTTGATTGGGGGTTTAACCAAGATAAAATATATATATATATATATATATATATATAAGATATATTTATATTAAAAAAATAAATATAAATT